>JAHIAM010005989.1:0-34131 GCA_021605205.1 Aegilops longissima
GCACAAGTGAACAATATTGCGATACTCCCTCAAGTCGGAAATACTTGTCCTAGAAATGGTTGTATCTAGACTTATTTTAGTTATAGATACATCCATTTTATCCATTCTAGGACAAGTATTTTAGGAGACGAAGAAGAATAATAATAGGAGTCATAGAGTAGTCACATTAAATAGAGAGTTTCTTTTCTTTAATGCCACGTACACAAATTGAAAGCAGCTTGTTGTGGAAGAAAAAAGATAATCACTCCACTATATATATGGGCCTTGAGGGGCTGAGCACTTGCTTTACTAGGTTGCTCTCTTCATTCTCTCATCCTCTCCGAGATATAAACAAGACAGCAGTGGCGACATTTTCTCTCTGCTCGCCGCTGGTCATAGATCGGCGGATCCCTTGGCGGTGTGTGTAGAAGGACTAAAAGGTGCATCATTCACGCGGTCGCCGCCACGAGGGAGGAAACTCACAGTGCCGGAGGGCCCAATCCTCTGCCGTGCCGTTCTCTCCGACCGGTGCTTGGCTCGGGAGGTCCTCAGACCCTTCTTCCTCCCACTGCCGTATTGTCCATGATCCGACTGCCGCCGCCCGACATCCGGCGACCCTCGAGTATAAGTTCTTGGCGGCCTTGCTATACTACCCGGCTCCCCGTGTGCGCATGTGCATCTTTTTCTCCCCATCAGCTCTTCCAAAGCCACCTAAATTTTTAGTATTATTAGAGGTAAAGCTACTTCATGCATTCGAATCTAGGGCTTTGTTCAAACAACGAAGAAAGGGGAAAGTTGTAGCATGAATCTGGGACTTGATTCAAGAGGAAATAATATGGTGAAAGTAGTAGAGGACGGATACCCAGGTCTCTTGGTTGAAAAAGGAAATAATGGGAAAGCGTGGTACAAAGCTGGATAAGGAACAGATCTATTATTGGTTGAAAAAAGGATGAAAGTGGCGGTGGTGGACAAGTCAGCGAGTATGTCCATGATTAGATTTGCTACCATCACATAGTAAAGGTTTCAGGATTAGCTTTGCTACCCTCACATAGTAAAAAGTCTCGAGATTAGATTTGCTGCCCTCACATAGTAAAGGTCTCGAGATTAGATTTGCTGCCCTCACTAGTAGTAAAGGTCTCGAGTTAGATTTGCTGCCCTCGCATAGTAAAAGGTCTCGAGGATTAGATTTGCTGCCCTCACATAGTAAAAGGTCTCAGGATTAGATTTGCTGCCCTCACATAGTACAAGGTCTCGGGATTAGGTTTGCTGCCCTCACATAGCGTGAACAAGCTCGACATCACCACTTTATGCCTCCTTGTAGGTACATTGTCTTGATGCATCCTTTGTCGCATGTCCTTATACCAACCTTTTGCTATTGTTAATGTAAGGCGCATGTAAATTTAGGATCACATTGTTACCTTAGGGACATGTCTAACCGGTGTTATTGTTAATCTAATGCCTCCGGTGATAAGATGCAATTAAAGCGTGTTACAAATGGCACTCCCTCTTGTTTTCCCATTATGATAAGTAAGTTGCTCCTTCTACGCTGCTGAGTGTCTGGTGTCCCCACGGTCCCATGCCCTTAAACCAACTCTTTAGCTCTTTGTTGATTTCACGTGTGCAGGTAAACAAGCAATGCCACCATTAAAGTAATCCCATATTTGAGGAATCTCATTGTTGATCGTAATGCTTACGGTAACATGAAGCATTAGCGACATTTAAAATTTCTCTTGTCCTTGCGTGATTGCCATGAACATAATTAAGATGCTTCTTTTCATTTTGTATATGTTTTGTATATATTCTTATTGACAAGCAGCTGTTTACTTTCTATCATTTTGTGCGAATAGGGATATCCATTTCACCTTGTTGCTATTGTGACCTTTTGGTGAACTGCACAAAACACTTTTTTGGAATGAGTGTCTTGTGCGGTTCAACTAAAATGTCACGTGGGCAACATCTCTCAATTTTGTGGAACTGCACAAAATGGTGATTGGAGTTTCCAAAATCTCCGTCAAGTTCTCTTTGGTAATCTCGTGCAACATTTTATTAGACTTTGCAAGATGGAGCCATCCTTTGTCACCACAATGGCACTTTATTTTAGTGGAACGCACAAAAGGATAAGAAAATTATAGTTGCACCTTACATGAGCCGGACAGCCAACCTTAATTTCCTCAATTTTAGTGCAACTACTAAAGAAAGAACCTGCCAGCTCACAAGAGCAAGTACTTCTTGCTAGGTGAATGATGCAATCTTTGCTTCATTTGGTGAAGCTACGAGAAAAAGGCGCATGAATTGAATCATGGAACTCGAGCGAGACCTCATCCTAGTGGAGCTGGAGGTTGGGTTCAAGGAGGCCGCTATTAAAGTGAAATCATGCTCTCTGTCTCCTTGTTTGTCTTGTGCAAACATGTTGTGCAAGCAGGAATACTCAACTCTGAGATGTTGTGACGGTCGAGAGCATTCGACAAGTTCTTGATTGTATGACATGGCTAACCAAGATGGATTTAATCCCGATATTCACATTATCAAAAGGCTCTAATGGGTTGGTTACGAATCTTGCAAGCTGGGAATCAATGAGATGTGTAGGCATCTTCGTTGTACTTATTATTTGAATCTTATTTGTTGGTTACGAATCTTGCAATTTGGGAATCAATGAGATGTGTAGGCATCTTTGTTGTACTTATTATTTGGATCTTATTTGTTGGTTACGAATCTTGCAAGCTGGGAATCAATGAGATGCATAGGCATCTTTGTTGTACTTATTATTTGGATCTTATTTGTTGGTTCGAGAATCTTGCAATTTGGGAAACACGGCATGATGATGTAGAGGACAACAACCATAACAAACAGTTCAAACTTGGTAGTATTATCTTTGTGAAAGTCGACAAATGTCTTTGATCGTAATGCGTCACGAGAATAATAATTCTAATTGTTGTGCATGTTGATCCGTGGTAGCGATAGAGCGAGCCAATGCATTGCTTGTTTTAAGTATAAATTTCTATTAAAGCTAATTAAATTTAAGTAAAGTGACCACTAACTCCTGTTATTACAGTACCAATCTGAGACCGCTCTATGAACCGGCGTGTGGCGGACTAGGTTTCTTAATGGAGGCGTTTGAATGCGCGAGGGTGCATCTTCTGCGGGCGTGCAGCCGGACGAGGAGGGTAATGCTTGTTGTCACTGTACACTCAACTTCTTGTTGAATCCGGTTCCCCAGAGCTGAAAAAGCGAACTGCTTGCCGCCGCCTACACACTCGTTCACTCGAAGAGACTCCAATGGCGATCCGAGGTGTGAGCCCTGCTGGATATGTACTTCAGCAAGGAGTTAGTTGCCATTCAGTCCTATGGCTGCACCAAGTTGAATGTGATGTACACCAGCGATCTGGACTCGGTGAAGCTCTGCCTGCCTCGAGTCCTATGGCTGCACCAGGTTACGGAGCATTCGCCCGTTTCATCGGCGCGCCGACTGCACCTTCCGCTACTACGGTGGAAGAAGGAAGAAGCAGCACGATTCGTCCATCTGGTGCAACAAGCTTGTCAACATCCGAAGCAATACAAGATCATCGACAGCAGGCGGAGAAGGACTCCGTGGTTGACCTCGCTGAGACCATCATCGACCCACGATACGCCAACATGAAAGAATCGACCTGAACACGTGGGAGGTACCTGCTGAATCTAGCCTACATAACCTCTGCGGCCAGGGCGCATCGCATACTCGACATGTATAGGCAGATCTTGGACATGAGGCGTGTGCGCTTCCCGTAACCGGCGGATACACGGCAGCCCGCGTCATGATCAAGCGTGCAGGAAGGTCTAGATGTTGTGCTTATCTGTTTATAAGCACCTTTATCATCAGAGTGTTTCATGCATTAGCCTATGTGTCATAATTATCTGTTTTGTCCGAAATATTTCTTTTAAGAACCCATTAACCTGATTGCTTTTTTAGTGGCTATTTGCTTATGTATGTAAACTAGTTCACTTGTCAGTAAAAAAACTAGTTCACTTTCGGCTGCCGTGCTTTGAATCTCCTTCCTCCCAACATATTCCTCTCCTCGAGGTGGACCAGCAGGTCTCTGAATTTTCTCCACTTTCTTTTTCTATGTAAAGCTGAGTTTTCTCCGGTACTTTCCCTAGAACCAACTCAAGCTGTCCCATGTCTAGCCTAAAAATAATAATACCCGCGTACTATTAACTCATCAAATTAAAATGATATTTTATTTTGTAAGTTGAAATTTCTTACAAAATAATAATAATAATTGTTTATATATAACTTGCCAAGTTAACTCCTAGTGATTGCGTACATAAGCTTGCAAATTTTTTCTTGACGTGCAATCATGTGTTTATGTTTTTATAACATTTCTCCGTCTAGCCCAACATGATATTTTCACTGAGCCAGCAAGTCCACAGTTTGAGAAAAATGCAAATGGGATTTAAGCGGGCTGCATAGATGCTACATCATTGTTCACCCAACCCACCAAATGGACTAAAAACAAATGGACTGGCTGACATGTGGGCGATGGGTGAAAACCTAAGAAGGCGTTGGATTTACATCAACGGCGGCATTCTTCTTCAATCTCTCGTTTTCTTCCCCAGCTTGCGGAACCTCCTGCTCGACCTTGGCGTCCCAGTGGCGTTGTTTTGCGCTCCTCGGTGACGCTACCCTCCGACGGCAGGCCATCCCTCCCTCCGCACCTCTGTTATTCTCTGCAGTGTGCAAGCCCACCCCTTCCGAGCAGTCAAGTTTCCCTCTTCTCCGTCTGCGACTCCGCCACGTCTTCCCCATCTCTAAAGATGCGTTCGATGCAGGGCCTGCGCCGTAAATCCCTTGTCTCGGTGCGCTCGGCGCTGCGTAGTCAACATCGAGTCATCGGAAGAGGATTGTATGGAAGGCACGGGGCTGGGACCACAGATCCATGGTCTTGCCGCAAGGAAAGTTCCTCCTTATTACGCCTTTGTCGTGCACATGCGTGGGAAGGGCTTACGTATTTCACGAAAAAATGTTCCCCTCGGTTGTGGTCGGACCACCAGCTATATCTGCTTGCGCAAGGAAGTGCCTCATGTCGCACCAAAAAATGAATACCCACTGCTGGCTGGGACCCACCATAGTGGGTGGCTGACTTAATGGGCCTACTAAGTTAGCGAGGGGCGGGCGTTGTCAGCTTAGTCAATATGAAACGATTCTAGCTCCGGTGGCCGTCGATGTCCATCCAGCGGCCATAGTGCTTCTTCAACCTCTGGTCTTCTTCTCTGACCGCCCAAAGCAGCGCCAAGGCGTGCCAGCGTGCTCTGGCTCTCGTGACCCGGCTGTGATGCGCAGGCCTCACCGCCTTCTACTACCCACCGACGGCCCGGGTATCCTCTACTCACCCCACCCCCATTATTCTGCGGCGGCAGCCTCACGCCCTTGCCCGAAGCGATGAACCCTCGTTGTCGGTGTCAAAACCGGCGGATCTCGGGTAGGGGTCCCGAGCTGTGCGTCTAGGCGGATGGTAACAGGAGACAAGGGACACGATGTTTTTACCCAGGTTGGGCCCTCTCGATGGAGGTAATACCCTACTCTGCTTGATTAATATTGATGATATGGGTAGTACAAGAGTAGATCTACCACGAGATCAAGGAGGCTAAACCCTAGAAGCTAGCCTATGGTATGATTGTTGTTAGTCCTACGGACTAAAACCCTCCGGTTTATATAGACACGGATAGGTTAGGGTTACAGTCGGTTACAATGGTAGGAGATCTACATATCCGTATCGCCAAGCTTGCCTTCCACGCCAAGGAAAGTCCCATCCGGACACGGGGCGAAGTCTTCAATCTTGTATCTTCATAGTCTTGGAGTCGGCCGTGGCGATAGTCCGGCTATCCGGACACCCCTAGTCCGGGACTCCTCGGTAGCCCTGAACCAGGCTTCAATGGCGATGAGTCCGGCGCGTTATTGTCTTGGCATTGCAAGGCGGGTTCCTCCTCGAATACTTCATAGAAGGTTTTGAACACAAGGATAGTGTCGGCTCTGCAAAACAAGTTCCACATAACACCGTAGAGAATAATTTTTGCACAGATCTGCTGGCGTATTCAGCGGCGTGACATCACACCACGGCCAGGCCTTTATATGAATCGTTTTTCTTGTTCCACCTCAGCGTGTTTAGCGGCGGTTTCCTTGTACGTCTTATCAAAGCATAGATCGTGCCCCCTTATTCAGGATTCTCATCAATACGGACGTGGGTAACCCATCCGCGCCATTGATTATGGCGCTTGGGAAATAGCGAGTTTTACCGGGCTGGTGGGGGCGCATAGCGTCGTCCGTCCATATAAGGGATAAGGATCCACCTTTTCACCTCGCCTTCTTCCTCCTTTGCTTATCCATTTCCGCTTTTCGAGCTCCAGCGCCCAAGTCCGCATCCCACCTCAACCTTCTCCAACCATGTCGGGAGGCGGGAGGCAGGTGGATGGCCTCCTCCGTCACGGAGGGCACATCACAAGACTGCGGGAGGCGGATACTTGTCCGGCGACATCGCGCCTGAGCTGCCCGATCGTGGGGCAGCTCATTCAACCCGGGCCCCATGAGAGGTAGTGTTTCTCCCCACTTCCTCCATGGACTAGGTTTTCCACTTCACCCATTTGTCAGGGGCTCATGTTCTACTACGGCCTGGACTTCCACGACCTGGCCCAATTTCATCCTCAACATCTCGGCGTTTATCGTGGTGTGCGAAACTTTCCTCTGCATCAGCCCACTTGACTTATGGCTGAAGATCTTCAACGTCCGGCCGAAGGTAGTGGGCGGCCGTCAAGCGAGTCTTGGGCGCCATGGTTGGCAAGATGGCCAAAGTCCCATGGCTCGAAGGCGCCTTCGTGGAGACAATAAAGGGGTGGCAATCGGGGTGGTTCTACATCACCGAGCCCATAACACCGAATGGGTGGCGGCCCCAATTCAGATCTGGCTTCCCCACGGCTCTCGTCATGGAAAGAGCGGGCTGGCGTGGGGAATTGGACGAGACATCCGGACTTCAAACATGCGTCCGAAACCTGGTGGCCAAGAATCTTAGGCTTGTCGGCGTAATCCGGTGATGCTCATCCGCGGATTCTCCCATGCCAACAACGGGCCTTTAATTTGTGGGAGTTCGATCCGGCATGCACCGAACCTTGAGCGGCTCTTGACACTACGTCTGCGAAGCGCTGGAAGGTCTTTGTTCAAAGCGCGAAGCCCGACATCCGCTACCAAAGATCGCGGATACAGCTCGCGGCGTCAAGCGGCGAGGTAAGTTATTTACCCTTTACGGGACTCTTTTTCATAGATTGACTCTCGTGGGATCTAAAACTCCCTAATCTTTTGCAGGACTGGCTGAAGGCGTCGGACAGATTAACTGTCCGGCTCCTTTGCGGAAGACCGGAGGGCGCCCGATTAGCCGGGGCTGCTGGCTCGGCGCCCATGTGGTGCGGAGAAGAAGGCCAAGAAGGAGGCCACGGGAACTCGAAGGAGCTCCGGCGCGAGTCTTGTCGATTCTGAAGCAGAATCTTCTCACGAAGGCGAGGAGGAAGAAGAAAAGCTCCTCCCCGGTGAGAGAGGAGAGAAAAAGGAAGCCGCCCCCCTGGGGAGGCGGAGGGTCAGAAGGAAGAACCCTTCCTCGGACTTCTCCACCAGCGTCGGCGGCAGCGAGGAGGATTGGCCTACAAGGGCCAAGCCCTGGCGAGATCGTAAGTGTCCAGGATACCCATGGCTTTTATTATTGCAGAGTGTTCTCTAATGTCGAACAACCGTGCAGCCCGCCCAAGGCGAGTTCGCCGATTCATCGGCGGGTCCACAGGCTCGTCGGAAATGGAAGTACCGCTTCCGACCGCCTCCTCGCCTCACGCTGCTGCGGACGGCCTTGGTGGGGCCCCAAGGGGCTTGGTCAAGAGGAGGTAGCGCGGGAGGTGCCACAAGGCAACCTCCGGACTCGGTAGCCTGCGAGGCAAGACCCCGGGGCTCTAAGCCCGACCCTCGTCCGGACTCCATGCGGAACCATCAGTGGTTCGAAGTCCGGACAGCGGATCCGCCATAAGAAGGGTAAGGCGCCGGTGTCCTCCGTCAACGGAGGCACGGATAGCTCTGAGGCGCTCAATGGCGCTTCCATCGAGGAGAACACCGCCTTTATTATGAGTGCGGTGATCCGGACGATTCGATCCGCCAAGCGGGTGACCGAAGCTATACCAGCCTTCTAACAGGCTTTGAGGTAAGTTTAGAATATGTAAAAATATTACCGCATAGGCGGTAGCCCTGATGCTTAGTTCGGTGTTGGAAAGAAAAGCGGACTAAGGATCTAAAAGATATCTGTGAGAGTCTAACATAAGTATGTCAATATGGGAATGCAGGCTGCGCTTGCTGACCTCTGCCGCCTTGGCTGCGGAGGTCAATGCATTGAAGCAGAACCTCGGCGGTCGAGCGAGCTCGGACAAGCCAAGAAGCAGCTCGAGGACAAGGAAGGTAAGTAATACCTTATTAAAGAAATACCTTATAGAAAAGGTTTTGGTTGCAAAAATAACAGGAATAACTTGGGTACTGCGGGGCCCACGAGCGAGGTGGCGACCACGAAGGAAGCGGTGTCCGTGGCCCGGCTCATGGCTGCTGGAGCGCGCCAGCGAGAGAAGGGGGCGCAGCTGGCGGAGGTGCGGCAAGAGCTCCAGATTCTCGTGAAAAAACACGAGGTTTGGGCGTGACTCGAACTCGAGTCGAGCTTGCCTCGGCTCTTGAGAGTGCCAAAGCTGCTAAGGCCGAGGCCCAAAAAGCCCTCAAGAAATTGAAGCACTAAAGAAGATAGCGGCGGGTAAGGCATTCTTTATGCAAAGCAAGAATGTAAAGTCAATTACCTATTACTTACCCGGTTCGGAGCTCTCGGGAGCATTCGCAGATTTGCCCGTAGTGCGTCGATCTTGCCGCATTCTACCGCGCCCAGGAGGGAGCTCCACGGAGAAGGTGTTACGGTCTCAATATCTTTGAGGCGGACATCCGGTGCCCCTAAGCGACCAGCTGAAGCAGCTGGTCGAGCTCCTAAGGTCGCCGAACAGGCCATGAAGGGCCTTATAAGCGGTTGTGGCCATTGGAGGCCATGCACAGGAGCTACTTGGCTTGGTGCAGCGGCTGGTGGATGCCTGTCCGCGGCTTGAAGTCATCAAGCGCTCCGTCTGCATTGAAGGTGTCCGTCGGGCCCTTGCCCGTGCTAAAGTGCTTTGGGGCAAGCTGGATCGGAGAAGCTTGTGACAGACCAGCCACCGAAGGGCCATGAGCATCGCGCCCGAAATGTACTATGAGGGCCTCTGAAGGGTGCCGCCGAATAGCGGATGAGTGCTCCAAAGATGTAATTTTGAATAAACTCGCATTTGTTATCTGTCGCTGAAAACTTGTTCATATCGCTAAGCAAGCGCTTATTAATTTAAAATATTACCTTACATGCGGCCGTTTATCAAATTTGAGAGATGGCAAGTCGTTGGCTTCAGCCCCCATGCCACAGTCTTTGGGGTGTTGGGATAAACTTGAGCACTCTTGTTCCCATTCTTGGGTCCATCTAGGAGGCGCTCAACACAGCGAACAAGGCAACGGACTTATAATGCTTGAACACTCTCCTTAGCCATAGAATTCTATAATTTTAAATTTGGTGAAGCCCCTAGTATTCGGAAGACCGAGTTGAGGCGCTATCACGCCTTGGCGGACAATTCGGTTCCTCGCTCTAAGCGGCATAAGTCTTTAGGGACCGAAAAAACCTCTCGAACAGCGACCGGCTCTCGCCTTATCATGACGGTCAGTTTAG
The DNA here is from genome assembly GCA_021605205.1 of Aegilops longissima. Classification (NCBI taxonomy): domain Eukaryota; kingdom Viridiplantae; phylum Streptophyta; class Magnoliopsida; order Poales; family Poaceae; genus Aegilops; species Aegilops longissima. Next base: position 9,759 of record JAHIAM010005989.1, read on the forward strand.
CTTTCTCCTTTGAGGTGCTCGACCCAGCATAAGCTGGGGCACAATCGCGATGGTTCTCCCGTGCTACCTTAGCGATATAGCGGGCGTAAGGTACCAAAACACGGGGCGGGCAAACCAACTATTGACCCAAGACATGATTGAGCCAATTCATATAATGCTATAAGTTGGGGTGCCGCACTTGTGAAAGTGTTCGGACTTATCACACCATAATTTTGGGATACTTAAGCCCCTGGTGTATTGGCCGTACCAAAGTGTACGGTTGCAACATGTCGTGAAATGAACATATGTATATATAAAGGAAGTAGAGCAATAATAAGCAAAAGCTATGTATTGTTTATTCAAAAAGGTACTGCAATGGAAGCGAGCGATACAAATAGTGCGATAAGCAAGGGATGGGACTATCTAACATGTCCCCCTCGAGGGGTAAGCTTCTTTGGATGGTATGTAAAACAGGTATAATGCTCGTAATAGAGACCACTGAACACTCGGCGTGGCTTTCCGCTTCCTGGCTGTTGCATCGTGAGTTCGGCGATTCAAGTGCGGACAGGACTTCTCAAAGGCGGAGTCTGAAAGTAAAAAAGGAAGAAAAAAGAAAAAAAAAAAAGAAATGACACAAGCGGGGCCCACAGTGCGGTCGAGCCGCATTCTTGGCGTGCCGTTGTCTTGCCCTCCCATATGCCCATGGTATCTCGAGGCGTAATTATATGCAGCGTAATACTAACCGCAATTCGCGAGGGCTGGGGTTGGGGCGGATTGCTACTCGTGCTTGAATCGTGCGGTGGTCTTGTTGTAGGTTACTCGGGCGCTTGGCGGTGTCCGGGCGGCTTAGTGGCGGACTCGAGAATTGCCGTGAGAGGCTGCTTTGCACCTCCGCCCGCGAGGACGCCGTATGCTCCTCCGTTCGGAGAAGGCGTTCGGTGTTTCCATTGACCGTGATTACTCCTCGAGGGCTGGCATCTTGAGCTTGAGGTATCGTAGTGCGGCACCGCATTGAACTTTACCGTCACGGTTCGTCCAAAGCGATGCATGATAAGCCGCTGCGGAATGGGGCGATGTCGAAGATTAACTCTTCGCCGGAAGTTATCCGGAGATCGAAGACCACTTGAGTGTGTGGTGAGCCTGTACAATTGGCCTCTACACCGGTATGGCGCCTTTAAAGGTCGTCTTTGTAGGTTTAATCCTTGAGGGTCTATGCCCATTTTGCGCCTTGTATCACGATAAAGCAGGTTCAGGCTGCTACCGCCGTCCATCGGGACTACGGTGAGGTGAAATCCGTCGATAATTGGGTCAAGAACCAATGCGGCGAAGCCGCCGTGGCGGATGCTAGTGGGGTGGTCCCTTGATCGAAGGTGATCGGGCAGGAAGACCATGGGTTGAACTTTGGGCGGTGGCTCCATCGCATATCGTCCCTTAGTGCGCTTCCGCTCCCTTTTGGGTATGTGGGTTGCGTATATCATGTTCACCGTCCGCACTTGTGTGGGAAAACCCTTCATCCTCTATTGTTCGTGGCGGGGCTCTTCCTCGTCATCGCTATGCAGCCCCTTGTCATTGAGTTCGGCACTTAACTTGCCTGCTTGCTTGAACACCCAACAATCCTGTTGGTGTGATTGGCTAGTTTTCGGGGTGCCATGTATCGCTGGCGATCGAGTATTCGGTCCAAGTTGGGCCGGGCCTGGGTATTTCTTTTGAATGGCTTCTTCCGCTGACGGGTTTAGAGCCTCTGAATCCGGCATTGGCGGCCGTATCTTGATATTATCGCCGTTAATCGGCGCTTGTTCTTATTCTTGACGCGACCTGCCATTGCTGTCCTTGGTATCCGGACTATCGGGATGTTTGGCCAAGTTGTTGCTTGAGCTAGCCAGCTGTCCTCTCCCACAAAAGCGAGTCATGAGGGTTGTGAGGGCTGCCATAGATTCGGCTTTTCCTGTCCTAGGTGCGGGCAAGCCACTCGTCGCGGATGTTATGTTTGAAGGCTGCAAGGGCCTCTGCATCCGGACGATCAACGATTTGATTTTTCTTTGTTAGGAACCGAGTCGAATTATGCGGCGATTCTTACGGCTGCTGAATTATGTGGCTAAGGTCATCGGCGTCGGTGGTGCACATATGTGCCTGGAAGTTATCAAGGAATGCGGCTTCCAGGTCCTCCCAACAACCAATTGATTCTGCTGGCAAGCTATTGAGCCAATGTCGAGCTGGTCCTTTAAGCTTGAGTGGGAGGTATTTGATGGCATGTAGATCATCACCGCGGGCCATGTGGATATGGAGGAGATAATCCTCGATCCAGACCGCAGGATCTGTGGTACCATCGTATGATTCGATGTTTACGGGCTTGAAGCCCTCGGGGATTTGATGATCCATTACTTCATCTGTGAAGCATAGTGGGTGTGCGGCGCCTCTGTATTGGGCTATATCACGACGTAGCTCATATGAGCTTTGTCTACTGTGTTCGGCCCGGCCGGTTTTGCTGTATCCGTGACGGTAATCATCCGCGTTGCTGGGCACCCACGCGATCCGTAGATCGATCTTGTATGTTTTGCCTTATCCTCAATATATCTATAAGTCGGCGCGTTTTCCGTGCCTTGGTACTTTTGGCGGCGTCGGGGTGTGGCTTGGCGGAGGGCGAGAGGCTTCTCTGTCGCGACCGCAGGGTGGCGATCTGCCATGTCATCTTGTTGGTGACTTGGGTGCTTCCTCCTCTAGTCGAGGCAGCGGCCTGCGTTTGGGGTAGCTTTTGGAGGCGTTGAGTTCATACTCTTGGCTGCAAGGACTTGATCCATCTGTCGACTAGCAGGTCTTGATCAGCTCTAAGTTGTTGCTGCTTTTCTTGAGGCTGCTTGCCGTGGCTATAAGCCTGCGTTTGAAAGCGCTCTGTTGGCGGGATCCTCGAGGCACGACAAATTCGTCGTCGTCGAGGCTTGCCTCATCTTGGAGGGGCGCATAATTATCGTCCTCGACCTCTCTTTACGCCGCCTTTGTCGTGCGGACTTGCTTCTCCCTCCTCCTGCTGCTGAGTCCTGCTTTGGAGGGTTCTCTTCAACCTTGTCCGGGGTGTTATTATCTCCGTGCGGAATCACCGTTTTTATTGTGGCGGGATTTAGGCGGCGCCCGCTGGCGTCGGCGCTTGGCTGTTTCTTGGAGGGTCATCCTCCGTTGTTCCATCGCCGTTCCCATCTTTTGGGATGTCCACCATATATATGTCATATGATGAGGTGGCCTTCCGGTGCCCTATGGCGCTGGGTCTTGGTCGTCTCGGCATCGTCGTCCATACCGTCGATGTCTTGGTCGTAGTCTAGCATGTCGGTTAAATCATCGGCGGTGGCTACAAAGTGGGTGGTGGGTGGGCGTTGAATTTCTTCGTCGTCCGCATCCCAACCTTCTGTCCGTAGTCCGGCAGGGCTCTCCGGATAAAGAGAGACTTTAGTGAATTCAGGATGTCGCCAAAGGCGAGTCTTTGAAAGATGTCATGGCGATGAACTCCATGACGGCGCCCAATCGGATTCGATTGGCGGGCGCGGAGGTTGAGTCGGAGAGAGTCCGGCACCACAGGTCGAGGTCTTCGCAAAGGACAGGGATGGAGTTGGCTCGATCGCCGTAGAGATTGTAGCCCCGGCGGTGTCCAACCACTCGTCCTCGATCGGGAATCCGGCTCCGGATTAAGGGTCGGGCGGATCTTGGTGCGGCCTCGGGGCCTTTGTTCGGCTGCGAGCTAGATCATGCCCATCGAGGCGGGTGCGCGCGCTTGGCTGCGGCTCGAATCCGTCGAAGATCAAGTCTCCGCGGATATCGGCCGTATAGTTCAAACTTCAAATCTGACCTGATGGCGAGGCGTAGCTTCGATCTGCTCGGATGGCCAGCGAATTGGCCCGCGATGCAAAGCCGCCCGAACACGAAGATCTGTCCGGGAGAAAAGTCTCACCCTGGACGCGTCGTTGTTGATGATCGAAGGAGCCATCGGGCCTATCGGTGGCGACAGAGGAACTCTCAATGAAAGCACCAATGTCGGTGTCAAAACCGGCGGATCTCGGGTAGGGGTCCCGAAGCTGTGCGTCTAGGCGGATGGTAACGGGAGACAAGGGACACGATGTTTTACCCAGGTTCGGGCCCTCTCGATGGAGGTAATACCCTACTCCTGCTTGATTAATATTGATGATATGGGTAGTACAAGAGTAGATCTACCACGAGATCAAGGAGGCTAAACCCTAGAAGCTAGCCTATGGTATGATTGTTGTTAGTCCTCGGACTAAAACCCTCCGGTTTATATAGACACGGATAGGTTAGGGTTACAGTCGGTTACAATGGTAGGAGATCTACATATCCGTATCGCCAAGCTTGCCTTCCACGCCAAGGAAAGTCCCATCCGGACACGGGGCGAAGTCTTCAATCTTGTATCTTCATAGTCTTGGAGTCCGGCCGTGGCGATAGTCGGCTATCCGGACACCCCTAGTCGGGACTCCCTCATTAAATTACATTACTTTTTATCGTGGAGAATTTGTTGGATTTTATATTGATATACATTTATTTTAAAATTAGTTTGAATGTGAGTCGAAATTTCGGGATTAAAAACAGTTCGGACCGCTTTTGAAATATGCAAAATTCGTATAATTTTTTTAACAGTAGCCACAATATGGGCTGTAATGCTAAAAAAAAGAATATGGGCTCGAGAAAACCTTAGAATTAGCAAATGGGCTGTAAATTATTAGAAATAATGGCACATGGGTTGTATGCTGTTTTCCACATATTTGAGGCTTTCCTAAAAAGGTTGACACACAAGCGGTGGTGTTGGATGTCCATCCAGCAGCCGTCGTGCTTCTTCAATCTCTGCTCTTCTGCTCGGCCCGCTCAAACAAGCGCGCGGGACTGCACTGCTCCCTCCTCCATGACCCGGCTATGCTACATGCGCAGGCCTCACCGCCCACCGTACTCCCATCGCTGGCCTAGCCATCCCTCTACTCACCCACACTGCTTTGTTATTCTCCGGTGACAGACGAACGATAAACCCTCGTGCGATCGTACTCCCCTCGCGTGGGAAACAACTGCGAGTCTTCCCTGCCTCCATGTCGTTTCCCTTCCGGGCCTGCGTCGTCGTCCACATACAGTGCTCTCGGGCGGCCTGGTCAGCATGGTCAATGACCAACATGCATCTGAAGTGGACTGTCGTGGAGAGGCCGGCAGCTGGAGTCCGCGATGCGCCGCGAAATGCCTCCTTATTCAGCAAAATATTGATTCCTCCACGACATCGGGGACCCACGAAAGGGCCTCGTATTTCATGAAAAAAATGTTATCGCTCTTTGACGGATCAGACCCACCAGCTATATCTTCGCACGCAAGAGAAGTGCCTCCTTATTACGCACAAAAAATGAATACTCCCCCATTGCTGGGACCCGGTATAGTGGCGAGGCTGACTTGTGGGCCTACTAAGTTGTGAGGGGACGGAGGCTTTGTCAACTTAGTCAATATCTGATTCTAGCTCCGGTGACCGTCGATGTCCATCCAATGGCCGTAGTACTTATTCAACCTCTGGTCTTCTTGCTCCGGCCGCCCAAACTAAGCGCCGGTCGTGCCTCGTGCTCCTGCCTCCCGTGGCGGCTGCGATCGACGGAGGCCTCACCACCCCTACTACTCCCACCGTTGGCGAGGCCATCCTCTACTCACCCCACCCCTGTTGTTACTGCGGCAGCGGCAGCCTCCCTGCTGGCGAACGGTGAACCCTCGTACTCCTCTCGCATGGGCATCCTTTGCCGCGTCTTCCTCGGCTCGCGTCGTCCCCTTCCTAGGCCTCGCCGTCGTCCACCGCCTTGGTGCTCTCGGCGCGGCGTGGTCAGCGTGGTCAGGAATGGTTTCCATCGGACGTGGGTATGCGTGGAGAGGCGACAGCTGCGTCCACGACGCGACAAGAAGTGCCTCCTTATTACAGCGCAAAATAATTATTCCTCCACCTAACAGCGGGGACCCACCGTCACAGACCACCGTATTTATAAAAAAAGCGTTTCCCACATTGCTGGGACCCACCAGCTACATCTTCGCATGCAAGGAAGTGCGTTCGGGCAAAAAATATGATTAGCCCCATTGCTGGGACCCATGACTACATCTTATGAGCAAGGAAGTGCGGCGGTCGGGACCCACCTGGTGAGCGTATACAGCGTTGTCATTCAGTGTGACGTTATGCGTACATATATCTTGGTCGATGTAAGCGCGCCGTGTCGTAGTAGAAGCGCGCATGTAGCATGTACTGCGTCGTCTGCGGTCGAGGGTGCAAGAAAATCTGACCACATATGTGTACACACGGCAGGGTCTCGAGCGCCTACTCACGCATACGTACATGGCTGGGTCGAGCGGAGAAACAGCGTTGTCGTCGTGTTCATAGGGAACCAACCGGCTGGGTCGGAGCGGAATGCGTGGTCGTGTTCGCCGAGAGGCTTGGGCGGAGCAGGCGATGGTAACAAGGCTGGCGTACCGCTGCGAGAGAAGCGGACCTACGTTGAGCAGGGGTCTGTTGATCGGGAGGGTGTGGCGTACCGCAAAGCGGAGAAGCGGACCTCCTACGGTCGGCAGGAGTCTGTTGATCGGGAGGGTGTGGCGTACCGCAAAAGCGAATGAGCGGACCTCCTACGGTGAAATCGAGTCTGTTGATCGCGAGGTGTGGCGTACCGCAAAAGCGACCAAGCGAACTTGTGTTGGGCGCTTCACGGTCGAAGCAGGGGTCTGTTCGCCGGGAGGGTGTGGCGTGCATAAGCAGGACTCCACGAGGATCTTGTTCATCTCCACCGTCGACCTCCTCCAGCCTCCACGGGCTAACGTCGACCTCCTCCAGCCTCCACGGGCTCCTGTTCATCCAGCCTCCACCGCGCGCTACTCCACCGGCTACTGTTCAACCACCCCTCCACAGGAAGCCCTCCACCGTCTAATGTTCATCCAGCCCTCCACACCACGGGGTCCTGTTCAACCACCCCTCCACGGCCACCCCTCCACCGTCTACTGTTCATCCAGCCCTCCACACCACGGGGTCCTGTTCAACCACCCCTCCACAACCACCCCTCCACCTCCTACTATTCATCCAGCCCTCCACACCACGGGGTCCTATTCATCCAGAGGCAACGCCACCGCTCCTTATTCATCAAACCCCCCCCACGCGCTCACTATTCATCCAATCGATCGGCTTGATTAGCAGCAGTAGTGAAGAATCGCTCGATCGGGTTGATTAACGACCATCGATCGATCGCTCGGGTTCGATGCTTGCGTAGCCTGCGGTGGAATCGCTCGGGTTTAGTTAGAGCCCAACTCCTCGCTCGGGTTCGATTAGAGCCAACACCTCGCTTTTGCAGCGTATGCGTGTCTACGAGAAAGCAGCATCGCTTCGGCCCCGACCTCCCACCGTAACCGGCAACTCCCGAAATTTTCCTCCCCTCGCTTCTACCACGTTTTTCCGTCATGGATGGCCCAAAGAATGTCATGTAGCTGCCTCTCCGGCCCGCCGGAACGAAAAGCCCATTTCTGTCATGATTTTTGTCATAAGTAGGAGCCCACCACATCTATGATGATACAGGGTTCTGTCACAATTATCATCATTGAAGTGTCATATGTATGACAGAAAAAAAATTCGTTCGGCCCAAAATGTCACGGATGTGTCTTTTTTTTATAGTGCATGGGAGAAGTCTTGTTATAAGTAATCATGTGAATTTGGTATTCGTTCGATATTTTGATGAGAGGTATGTTGCCTTTCCTCTAGTGGTGTTATGTGAACGTTGACTACATGACACTTCACCATGATTTGGGCCTACGGGAAGGCATTGGGAAGTAATAAGTAGATGATGGGTTGCTAGAGTGACAAAAGCTTAGACCCTAGTTTATCGTTGCCGTAAGGGCTGATTTGGATCCATATGTTTCATGCTATGGTTAGATCTATCTTAATTCTTCTTTCGTGAGTTTGCGAATGCTTGCGAGAGGGTTAATCATAAGTGGGAGGCTTGTCCAAGGAAGGGCAGCACCCAAGCACCGGTCCACCCACATATCAAATTATCAAAATGTGAGCGAATCATATGAGCATGATGAAAACTAACTTGACAATAATTCCCATGTGTCCTCGGGGCGCTTTGCTTTATATAAGAGTTCGTCCAGGCTTGTCCTTTGCTACAAAAAGATTGGACCACCTTGCTGCACCTTGTTTACTTTTGTTACTTGTCACCCGTTCTGAATTATCTCATCATACAACTATCTCATCACCGATAATTTCGAGTGCTTGTAGAGAATACCTTCTGAAAACCGCTTGTCATTTCATACGCTCCTCGTTGGGTTGACACTCTTACTTATCGAAAGGACTACGATAGATCCCCTATAATTATGGGTCATCAAATTTCCTTTGGGAAAATTGGGATATATTTTCTGGCATCCTTCGGATATGCGGGAATACCTCGTGAACTCTCCGAACACGGCTTGAATATCTTAAAGGGCTAGAAGCCCGTCAAGCAAGCACTGGTGCTTCTCAGAGCCCAAGCATCAAGCCATGGGCAAGGAACTGGCCAAACTCCTTGAGGCGGATTCATAAGAGACATAAAACACCTCAACTAGCTTGCCAATCTGGTCATGGTGCAGAAGAAAGATAAGTCTTGGCGCTTGTGCGTTGATTTCAAATACCTCAATAAGGCACCCCAAGGATCCCTTCCATTACCACGCATTGATCAGATTGTGGACACCACAGCGGACACGATTAGTTGTGCTTTCTAGATGCTTACTCAGGATATCATCAAATAAAGATGAAGGAATCCGGTGATCGTCGGCGTATCTATAATTTTTATCATTCCATGCTATTATAGTATCAATCTTGGATGTTTTATATGTTATTATATATCAATATTTGGGACTAACCTATTAACTTAGTGCCAAGTTCCGGTTGCTATATTTTTCCCTTTTTGGTTTTCGAAATCGTACCAAGCGAAGTCCAAATAGCACGAAACTTTTTGATGACTTTTTTACGGACAGAAGAGACCTAGAAGCTTGAGGCGGAAGGCGAAGAGTAGGCCACAAGGCACATGGGCACACCGAGGGTAGGCGTGCCGTGTGGCTTGTGGGCCCTCGTTCCTTCGTTTGACCTAATTCCAACTCTATAAATTCTCTAAAATCAGGAAAACAATAGAGATCCACCCAAAATGCTTTTTCGCCGTCCAAGCTTACATTCTTGTGAGATCTCATCTGGAGACCTTTTACGGCACTCTCTGGGAGGGGGTCAATCACGGAGGCCTCTCGTCAACCTTGCTGCCCTTGGAGTGATGTGTGAGTAGCTTACCACAGACCTCTGGTCCATAGCTAATAGCGAGATGGCTTATCTCTTTGATCTTCAATACAATGTTCTCCTCAATGTTCTTGGAGATCTATTCGATGTAATCTTCTTTTGCGATGTGTTTGTTGGGATCCGATAAATTGTGGGTTTATGATCAAATTATCTATGAATATTATTTGAGTCTTCTCTGAACTCTTTTATGCATGATTATTATAGCTTTGTACTTCTCTCCGGTCTATCTGTTTGGTTTGGCCAACTAGATTGATTTATCTTGTAATGAGAGAGGTGCTTTGTGATGGGTTTGATCTTGCGGTGCTCAATCCCAGTGACAGAAAGGGACATGACACGTATTTGTATTGTTGCCATTAAGGTTAAAACAATGGGGTTTATTCATATTGATTGAGTTTACTTTGACTACATCATGTCATCTTGCTTAAGGCGTTACTCCGTTCTTTATGAACTTAATACTCTAGATGCATGTTGGATAGCGGTCAATGTGTGGACTAATAGTAGTAGATGCAGGCAGGAATCGGTCTACTTGTCTCGGGCGTGATGACTATATACATGATCATTGCCTTGGATATCGTCATAACTATTCGCTTTTTTATCAAGGGATTATTAATTTGGTACCCTTAGTTGTGTCCCACTCGGCTGGTTTACCCCTAGTTTCCGAAAACACTTGTTCCTGCCCAAACCACTTTGCTCCTCTTATGCATTTGCCCTTTGACCGTTTGACCATCACTTTGAAAACTTCATAAAAAACTCATACTAACTCAGAAAAATTCAAATAAGATATCAAAATGTTCAGAAAAGCATCACCTATGTGTGCATGTCATTTGCATTCATGAAAAAAGTGTTGGCCAGTCCCCATCTCAGTTTTAGCTCATATGATCTTAGCATGAACAGTAAAATCTAAAAAATTCTAAAAAAATTGGTGGCAAACTTTGACCAATGTTTTAAGGGAATGACATTCGTGTAAGTCGTGGAAAAAATGAAATTTTGGAGCATTGCTTTTTGTAATACATCATCCTGCAACTAACTCATTAGTCACATTGCTTGCAAGGCTTATAGTGATGTGCATTACCGAGAGGGCCCAGAGATACCTCTCCGATACTCGGAGTGACAAATCCTAATCTCAATCTATGCCAACCCAACAAACACCTTCGGAGATACCTGTATAGCATCTTTATAATCACCCGGTTACGTTGCGACGTTTGATAGCACACAAGGTATTCCTCTGGTATCCGGGAGTTGCATAATCTCATATTCAAAGGAATATGTATAAGTCATGAAGAAAGCAATAGCAATAAAACTTAACGATCATTATGCTAAGCTAACGGATTGGTCTTGTCCATCACATCATTCTCCTAATGATGTGATCCCGTTCATCAAATGACAACACATGTCTATGGTTAGGAAACTTAACCATCTTTGATTAACGAGCTAGTCTAGTAGAGGCTTACTAGGGACATGTTTTGTCTATGTATCCACACATGTATCAAGTTTTGGTTAATACAATTCTAGCATGAATAATAGATATTTATCATTATATAAGGAAATATAAATAACAACCTTATTATTGCCTCTGGGGCATATTTCCTTGATCTCCCACTTGCACTAGAGTCAATAATCTAGATTACAATGTAATGATTCTAACACCGATGGAGTCTTGGTGCTGGTCATGTTTTGCTCGTGGAAGAGGCTTAGTCAACGGGTCTGCTACATTCAGGTCCGTATGAATTTTGCAAATCTCTATGTCTCCCTCCTTGACTTGATCACGGATGGAGTTGAAGTGTCTCTTTATGTGTTTGGTTATTTTGTGAAATCTGGGTTCCTTCGCCAAGGCTATTGCTCCAGTATTGTCACAAAAGATTTTCATTGGACCCGATGCACTAGGTATTACACCTAGATTGGATATGAACTCCTTCATCCAGACTCCTTCGTTCGCTGCTTCTGAAGCAGCTATGTACCGCTTCACCGTAGATCCATACGGCGCTTTGCTTGGGCGCACCTGTGACAGCTCCACCATTCAATATAAATATGTATCCGGTTTGTTACTTAGATTCATCCGGATCGGTGTCAATACTAGCATCAACGTAACCATTCTGACGAGCTCTTTGTCACCTTCATAAGCGAAAACATATCCTTAGTCCTTTTCGGGTACTTCAGGATTTTCTTGACCACGTTCGATGATCCACTCTGGATTACTTTGGTACCTCCTGCTAGACTTATAGCAAAGGCACACATCAGGCTGGTACACAGCATAGCATACATGATAGAACCTATGGCTGAGGCATAGGAATGACTTTCATTTTCTCTCTATCTTATGCGTTGGTCGGGCATTGAGTCGACTCAACTTCACCTTGTAACACAGGCAAGAACCCTTTCTTTGGTGATCCATTTGAACTTCTTCAAAACTTTATCAAGGTATGTGCTTTGTGAAAGTCAATTAAGCATCTTGATCTATCTCTATAGATCTTGATGCCCAATATATAAGCAACTTCACCAAGGTCTTTCATTGAAAACTTTTATTCAAGTATCCTTTTATGCTATCCAGAAATTCTATATCATTTCCAATCAACAATATGTCATGTACATATAATATTAGAAATGCTCTGAGCTCCCACTCACTTTCTTGTAAATCTGGGCTTCTCCCAAAGTGCATATAAAACCATATCTTTGATCACCTCATCAAAGCATATATTCTAACTCGAGATGCTTGCACAGTCCATAAATGGATCATTGGAGCTTGCACACTTTATCGGCACCTTTAGAATCGACAAAACCTTGATGCGTCATATACAACTCTTCTTTAAGAAATCCATTAAGGAATGCAGTTTTGGCGACCATTTGCGATTTCATAATCATAAAATGCGGCAATTGCTAACATGATTGAGACAGACTTAAGCATCGCTATGGGTGAGAAGGTCTCATCGTAGTCAACTCCTTGAACTTGTGAAAACATTTCGCGACAAGTCAAGCTTTATGAACGTAACATTACCGTCAGCGTCGGTCTTCTTTTGAAGATCCGTTTATTCTCTATGGCTTGCCGATCATTGGGCAAGTCAACCAAAGTCCATACTTTGTTCTCATACATGGATCCCATCTCAGCTTTCATGGCCTCAAGCCATTTTGCGAATCTGGGCTCATCATCGCTTCCTCATAGTTAAGTAGGTTCGTCATGGTCTAGTAACATGACTTCGAGAATAGGATTCTTGTACCACTCACAGTGCGGGCGTGCTCTGGTTGACCTCACGAGGTTTGGTAATAACTTGATCCGAAGTTTCATGGTCATTATCATCAGCTTCCTCACTAGTTGGTGTAGGCATCACGGGAACAGTTTTCTGTTATGAGCTACTTTCCAATTCGAGAGAAAGTGCGATTACCTCATCAAGTTCTACTTTCCTCCCACTCACTTCTTTCGAGAGAAACTCCTTCACTAGAAAGGATCCATTCTTAGCAACAAAGATCTTGCCTTGGATCTGTGATAGAAGGAGTACCTTGATCTCTTTTGGGTATCCTATGAAGGCGCACTTCTCGAATTGGATTCGAGCTTATCGGGCTGAAGTTTTTCACATAAGCATCGCAACCCCAAACTTTAAAGCGGCGAGCTTAGGTTTCTTGCCAAACCACAGTTCATACGGTGTCGTCTAAGCAGTTTAGGCGGTTCCCTATTTAAAGTGAATGCAGTTGTCTCTAATGCATAACCCCAAAGCGATAGTGGTAAATCGGTAAGAGACATCATAGATCACACCATATCTAATAAAGTACAGTTACGACATTCGGACACACCATTACGATGTGGTGTTCCAGGTGGCGTGAGTTGTGAAACTATTCCACATTGTTCTAAATGAAGGCCAAACTCGTAACTCAAATATTCGCCTCCGTGATCAGATCGTATAAACTTTATTTTCTTGTTACGATAATTCTCCACTTCACTCTGAAATTCTTTGAACTTTTCAAATGTTTCAGACTTGTGTTTCATTAAGTCGATATACCCATATCTGCTCAAATCATATGTGAAGGTCAGAAAATACGATGCCCATCGTGAGCCTCAACACTCGGACCGCATACATCGGTATGTATTAATTCCAATAAGTCGATGGCTTCGCTCCATTGTTAGGAGAGCGTGGTTTTAGTCATCTTGCCCATGAGGCATGGTTCATAAGCATCAAATGATTCATAATCAAGTGATTCCAAAGTCCATCTGCATGGAGTTTCTTCATCGCTTTACACCAATATGACCTAAGCGGCGATTACCACAAATATGTTGCACTATCATTATCAACTTTGCATCTTGTGGCATCAATATTATGAATATATGTATCACCACGATCGAGATTCAACAAAAATAGACCATTCCTCAAGGGTGCATGACCATAAAAGATATTACTCATATAAATAGAACAACCATTATTCTCGATTTAAATGAATAACCGTCTACGCATTAAACAAGCTCCGGATATAATGTTCATGCTCAGCGCGGCACCAAATAACAATTATTCAGGTCTAAAACTAATCCCGAAGGTAGATCTGAGAGGTAGCGTGCGGCGGTGATCACATCGACCTTGGAACCATTCCCGACGCGCATCGTCACCTCGTCCTTAGCCACTCTTCGTTTAATCCGTACTCCCTGTTTCGAGTTACAAATATGAGCAACCGAACCGGTATCAAATACCCAGGCACTACTACGAGCATTAGTAAGGTACACATCAATAACATGTATATCAAATATACCTTTGTCCACTTTGCCATCCTTCTTATCCGCCAAATACTTGGGGCAGTTCCGCTTCCAGTGACCAATCCCTTTGCAGTAGAAGCACTCAGTTTTAGGCTTCGGTCCAGACTTGGGCTTCTTCCCGGGAGTGGCAACTTGCTTGCCATTCTTCTTGAAGTTCCCCTTCTTTCCTTTGCCCTTTTTCTTGAAACTATTGGTCTTGTTAACCATCAACACTTGATGCTCCTTCTTGATTTCTACCTCCGCAGCTTTGAGCATTGCGAAGAGCTCGGGAATAGTCTTCTCCATCCCTTGCATATTATAGTTCATCACGAAGTCTTTATAGCTTGGTGGCGTTGATTGAAGAACTCATCAATAACACTATCATCGGAAGATTAACTCCCAAGCCGAGTCAAGTGGTTATGATACCCGGATATTACAGTATGTGTTCCTTGGTGAACTGTTCTCCTCCATCTTGCAGCTATAGAACTTGTTGGAGACTTCATATCTCTCAACTCGGGCATTTTCTTGAAATATTAACTTCAACTCTGGAACATCTCATATGCTCCATGACATTGAAACGTCTTTGAAGACCCGATTCTAATCCGTAAAGCATGGCACCTTGAACTATTGAGTAGTCATCAAGATCGTTGCCGGGCATTCACAATGTCTGCGATTCTTTGGAGAAATGGCACACCTAGCGGTGAATCAAGGACATAATTATTCTATGCAGCAATGAGGATAATCCTCAAATTCGGACCCGATGCGTGTAGTTGCTACCATCATCTTTCAACTTAGCTTTCTCTAGGGCATTAAAACTCAAAGGAGCGGTAGCACGGGCCATTGATCTACCACATAGATATGCAAAAACTATCGGGACTAAGTTCATGATAAATTAACTTCAATTAATCATATTACTTAAGAACTCCCACTTAGATAGACATCCCTCGAGTCATCTAAATGTTCACGCGATCCAAATCAACTAAACCATGTCCGATCATCATGTGATATGGAGTAGTTTTCAATGGTGAACATCTCTATGTTGAATATCTACTATATGATTCACGCTCGACCTTTCGGTCTCCAGTGTTCCGAGGCCATGTTTGTACATGCTAGGCTCGTCAAGTTTAACCCGGGTATTCTGCATGTGCAAAACTATCTTGCACCGTTGTATGTGAGCGTAGAGCTTATCACACCCGATCATCACGTGGTGTCGCGGCACGACAAACTTCCATAGCAGTGCATACTCGGGAGAACACTTATACCTTGAAATTTTAGTAAGGCATCATCTTATAATGCTACCGCCGTACTAAGCAAAATAAGATGCATAAAAGATAAACATCACATGCAATCAAACTATGTGACATGATATGGCCATCATCATCTTGTGCTTTTGATCTCCATCTCCAAAGCACCGTCATGATCTCCATCGTCACCGGCTTGACACCTTGATCTCCATCGTAGCGTCGTGGTCGTTTTGCCAACTATTGCTTCTACAACTATCGCTAGCATAGTGATAAAGTAAAAGCAATTATATGGCGTTGCATTTCATACAATAAAACGACAACCATAAGGCTCCTGCCAATTGCCGATAACTTCTACAAAACATGATCATCTCATACAACAACGTATATCACATCATGTCTTGACCATATCACATCACAACATGCCTGCAAAAACAAGTTAGGCGTCCTCTACTTTGTTGTTGCAAGTTTTACGATGGCTACTATGGGCTTCTAGCAAGAACTGTTCTTAACTATGCATCAAAACCACAATGGTGTTTGTCAAGTTTGCTGTTTTAACCTTCAAAAAGGACCGGCCGCGATCAAATTCAATTCAACTAAAGTTGGAGAAATAGACACCGCCAGCCACCTTTATGCAAAACTAGTTGCATGTCTATCGGTGGAACCGGTCTCATGAACATGGTCATGTAAGGTTGGTGCAGGCGCTTCATCCAACAATACCGCCGAATCAAAATAAGACGTTGGTGGTAAGCAGTATGACTATCACTGCCCACAACTCTTAGTGTTCTACTCGTGCATATCATCTACGCATAGACCTGGCTCGGAGCCACTGTTAGGGAATGTAGCATGCAATTTCAAAAAAAAATCCTACGCTCATGCAAGATCTATCTAGGAGATGCATAGCAGCGAGAAGGGAGAGTGTGTCCCGCGTCTTGTGTCGTGAACCCGAAAGCGGAGCGTTTGTTAACACGGTTGATGTAGTCGAACTTCTTCATGTTCCGATCGATCAAGCACCGAGCGTCGGCACCTCCGAGTTCTGCACATGTTCAGCTTGATGGCGTCCCTCGAACTCTTGATCCAGCAAAGTGTCGAGGAGAGTTCGTCGACATGGCGGCATGGTAGCGAGTGATGGTGAAGTGATCCGCAGGCCGTCTAAGCACTACGTGAATATGACGGGCGTAAAGCTGTGGAAGGGCGCGCTGCGGCTTGGAACAATTGATGTGCGTTTAGTTGCCCCCTCCCACGTATATAAAGGAGGGAGGGAGGAGGCTGACCTAAGCGTGCCCCAAGTAGGAGAGTCCTACTTGGGCTCCTAGTGGATCGCCCCCCTTTCCTTTTCTGGGAGGGAAGGGGAAGAGAGGGGGAGAAGGAGAGGCGGCGCCCCCTCTCCTAGTCAATTCGGCCTCCTTCCTATGAAGCCGCCACCCCTTTGTGAGCTGGTGTGCCTCCCTCCTATGGCCATATGGCCCATATGTTCCCTCGGGGGGTTCCGGTAACCCCCCCCCGGTACTCCGATATGTACCCGATACACTTCGGAACACTTCCGGTGTCCGAATACTATCATCCAATATATCAATCTTTACCTCTCGACCATTTGAGACTCCTCATCATGTCGTGATCTCATCCGATACTCTAAACAACATTCGGTCACAAAATCACATAACTCATATAATGTAAATCATCATGAAAGTTAAGCGTGTGGACCCTACGGGTTCGAGAACTATGTAGACATGACCGAGACACCTCTCGGTCAATAACCAATAGCGGAACACGGATGCTCATATTGGCTCCCACATATTCTATGAAGATCTTTATTGGTCGAACCGTTATGACAACATGGTTACACCCTTTGTCATCGGTATGTTACTTGCTCGAGATTCGATCGTCGGTATCTTCATACCTAGATCATTCTAGTTACCGGCAAGTCTCTTTACTCATTCCGTAATACATCATCCATAACTAACTCATTAGTCACATTGCTTGCAAGGCTTATAGTGATGTGCATTACCGAGAAGGGCCCGAGATACCTCTCTGATACTCGGAGTGACAAATCCTAATCTCAATCTATGCCAACCCAACAAACACCTTCGGAGATACCTGTATAGCATCTTTATAATCACCCGGTTATGTTGCGACGTTTGATAGCACACAAGGTATTCCTCTGGTATCCGGGAGTTGCATAATCTCATATT
Source organism: Aegilops longissima (assembly GCA_021605205.1). Classification (NCBI taxonomy): domain Eukaryota; kingdom Viridiplantae; phylum Streptophyta; class Magnoliopsida; order Poales; family Poaceae; genus Aegilops; species Aegilops longissima. Next base: position 27,186 of record JAHIAM010005989.1, read on the forward strand.
CAAAGGAATATGTATAAGTCATGAAGAAAGCAATAGCAATAAAACTTAACGATCATTATGCTAAGCTAACGGATTGGTCTTGTCCATCACATCATTCTCCTAATGATGTGATCCCGTTCATCAAATGACAACACATGTCTATGGTTAGGAAACTTAACCATCTTTGATTAACGAGCTAGTCTAGTAGAGGCTTACTAGGGACAACATGTTTTGTCTATGTATCCACACATGTATCAAGTTTCGGTTAATACAATTCTAGCGTGAATAATAGATATTTACCTGCTATAAGGAAATATAAATAACAACTTTATTATTGACTCTAGGGCATGTTTCCTTCACAGGCCCTACAAGACATTAAAGCCCTCCTTGCCACAAACCCCATCTTGGCAGCACTAGGCATATGTGAGCCGATGATATTGTATATCTAGGCCACAAACCAGAGGTCAGTAGCAGTGCTACTGCTGGGTGGTCGGCGAGACATGGAAGACCACAAGTTCCAACTCAAAAAGCCCGTTTATTCGTCTACGAGGTCTTAACCCCATGCAAGACCCGCTACCCACATTATCGAGAAGATAGCCTCGCCGTCTTTATGGCGTCACAAAAACTTCACACTACTTCCAAGAGTGCTCGTGTGGCCGTGGCATCCGACATCCTTAAGCAACATAACTAATAACCGAGGATCTGACGGCGTATAGCAAAGTGGGCCATATAGCTCCTACCCTTTGAAATAACATACGGACAACGCCAAGCTATTAAATCTCAGTCTTGACAGACCGTAGATGAATGGACAAAGGTCGAACTCCTAGAGAATACAACACATTCACACTAGACCATGCATTTTGTGGTTCAAAAATGCTTGCGGGTTAGGGGCTGGAGTAGTGCTTACGCCATGTGATCGATAACATTTGATCGTGTTACAAATTATGTACACCGACTCAATGATGTGCCCGAATCTGAAGCCCTCTTCGCGAACTCCGGATAGCGATGCAATGGGCATCAAACACCTCGGTCAGGAGACTCCAACCTCACCATCTCGGGGTAAATGGCGAGTTCGGCATAAAAGACCGAAGATGACAGCTTATAGGAATGTCGTCTTAGAAATCTCGGCTAGGTTAGAGGGCTTGAATTTCATCACATCCCAGAGATAGTAACCAGGCCACCGATATCCTCGCCGAATGGGTGCCTAGCGGATAAGGTCCTAAAACACCTTCCTCGAATGACTTTTTAAGCCATCGGTGAGTCGGGGGGCGACAAAAGCGTTAGAGTCAAATGGCGTGAGCGATCGCCCCACCAAAAACGATCTGAGAACAAGATATAATGGGAGGTTTGGCCATCCGGAAACAACTTTGGTACGAGGTAATGGTAGTCATTGCACCTAGACGAGCAACTCCTCGCATACCTACTCCGCAAGAACTCACGAACCAAACCGATGCGTCGGATTATAAGGCAGTCTAAAGACTATAAGGTTCACGGTGAGCTCTATAAGCTAAGCACCACGGTTGTCCTCTCGATGTATATCCGAAAAAGAAGGAGATCACTACTCCAAAAGAAATACGCGGCATGAGTGGACATCACGCTGCTGCTCGGACCTTCGTCGACAAGGCTTTCCAAGCTGGTTTTTACTAGGCGAGGCGAGGGAATAGCATAACAACGTTAGTACAACATTGCCCGGCTGTCGGTGTTTGCCAAACAAATCACATGCCCCCCACAACCCTCCACACTATTCGATCACTTGGCCTTTCGCGGTTTGGGGAATTTGGATATGGTTGGCCCACTCAAGGGAGGTCACGAAAAAATAAATATTTACTTGACATGGTCAACAAATTTACCAAATGGATCGAAGCCAAACCAGTTACCTCGGTCGAAGCAGTTCTAGTAATTGAGTTCATCTCGGGGTAGTACACCATTACGGTATCCCGGAGGTCTAATAACGGAACAACGAGACAAATTTCATGGCTAGAGATGTTAAAGCATGGTGCAAAGATGGGCACAAAGCTCGACTACTGGCGTCATCTATCACCCGTAGTCAAGCGGGCAGGTAGAACATGCCAATGGACTAATTCTTAGTGACATTAAGCCAAGTCTAGTATGCTCCCTCAAAGGAGTAGACTAGAAATGGGTAGAGGAACTCGATTCCGTCCTATGGGGCTGCGCACCACATCGAACCGATCTACGGGTGATTGTTGGTATACGCATTGGTATTTCCACGAAGAGGAGAGGATGATGCAGCACATCAATGGTAAGTATTTCCCTCGGTTATAAAACCAAGGTATCAATCCGATGGGAGGATCCACCAAACTATGTAAGCAGTACCTTCACACAAATAACAAAAACTTACAACCCAATGCGTAAGAGGGGTTGTCAATCCTTCCTCGGTATTGAGATAGATTAAATTGTATGAGATTGTATAAATGGATCTAACAAAAACACAAAATAAAATAGGTAAAGAAAAAGTGCAACAAGGTATTTTTGGATTTTTGGAATAATAGATCTGAAAACAATATGATAGAAAATAGACCTGGGGGCCGTAGATATGACTAGAGGCTTCTCTCAAGAAAATAGCATACGGTGGGTAAACAAATTACTGTTGGGCAATTGACAGAAGAGCAAATAATTATGATGATATCCAAGGCAATGATCATGTATATAGGCATCACATCCAAGATTAGTAGGGTGACTCCTGCCTGCATCTACTACTATTACTCCACACATCGACCGCTATCCAGCATGCATCTAGTGTATTAAGTTCATGAAAAAACGGAGTAATGCATTAAGAATGATGACATGATGTAGACAAGATCTATTCATGTAGGAATAGCCCCAACTTTTTATCCTTAATGGCAATGATACATCGTGTCATGTCTCTTTACATCATTGAGGTTGACCACCATAAGATCAAACCCATCACAAAGCACCTCTTCCATGGCAAGAAAAACCAATCTAGTTGGCCAAACCAAACCAAAGTTTGAGAGAAGAAATACGAGGCTATAACAATCATGCATATAAGAGTTCAACAAAGACTCAACTAATATTCATAGATAGATCGATCATAAACTCACAATTCATGGGATCCCAACAAACACACGCAAAAAGAGTTACATCAAGCAGATCTCCAAGAACATCGAGGAGAACATTGTATTGAGAATCAAAAGAGAAGAAGCCATATAGCTATTGCCTCTTGACCTATAGGTGCATTGTAAACTACTCACGGATCATCGAAGGAGCACCAATGAGGATGATGAACCCCTCGTGATCTTTGATCCCTTCGACAAGGTGCGAAAAAGGCCTCTAGATTGGATCTCGTGGTTACGGAACTTCTTGGGCGAAACTTTGATCTCCCGACTCCCTAGGGTTTCTAGAATATTTGGGTATTTATAGAGCTGAGAGGCAGTGGAGGAGACTCCCATGGGCCCCACTACCCACCAAGGTGCGCCAGGGGCCTCTGGCGCGCCCTGGTGCCTAGTGGGCCCCGTAGGCTTCCTCTGGTGCAACTCTTGGGCCTCCTGGGTGTCTTATGGGCAGAAAAAATTCTCCAAAAAGTTCTGCTGCATTTGGACTCCGTTTGATATGGATATTCTGCAAAGTAAAAAAACAACTGGCACTGGGCACTATGTCAATACGTTAGTCCCAAAAAATGATATAAAGTTGCTATAAAATGAATATAAAACATCCAATATTGATAATATAACAACATGGAACAATAAAAAATTATAGATACGTTTGAGACGTATCAGAATCCCCAAGCTTAGTTCTTGCTCGTCCTCGAGTAGGTAAATGATAAAAACAGAATTTTTGATGTGGAATGCTGCCTAACATGTTCATCTCATAATCTTTTCTTTTGTAGCATGGACATTTGGACTTTTAGATGATTCAAAGCAATAGTCTATATTTGACATGAGGACATCAATACTCAATCATATCAACAAGCGACCATGTCTTTCGAATATCAACACTAAAAGCTATCCCTAGACCATTATTGGCCGATTGTACTAGAGTAGGGGTACCCTAGTATCCCGAACTTCGTGCTGCGAGCGGTCATGACACCAGCGGTGGGGCTTGCCTAGTGACCGCCAAGGTCCTCATGACTCCTTTGGAGCCATTCAAAACAAAGTATTCAAGACCCGGCAAGAGGGCTTGCGGAAGAATACTCGAGGGCACGAAGGAAACAAGACCCGGCAAGAGGATCTTGCGGGAAGGCTGGCGGCGACAAGCTCCCGCGCGACAAGGATTCAGCAGCGGCAAGGTGCTTGCCGCGGCGAGCCCTCTCTTCATCTCGCTCCGGCTCATCCGTAGCGTGTCACCGTGGGGCTACTCCGAACGCGTGTGTGAAGGCTGTGCAGCCAATGGGGAAGCAGCGATAAGTGGCGTTGCGAGCCTACCATCGTGGCAAGCGGTGGTGCCAGCGGTCCTGTTGCCTTTGTTGAGGCGGACGAGGGGCGGGCATTATTGATTTTGTCCCTTGCCGTCGAGTTAGGTATAGAACCTTTATACCTTTGTACAAGTCATTTGTACCAACTCTGTTTTCCATTTGTACCCTCATCTCGTTGCCACTGTCGGTGACCCTTGAGCCTATAAAAGGAGGCCCAAGTGCAGCGTGAAAGGGTTCGACTCCGTTCGGTTCATTCAACTCATTGAGACCACACTCACTCGGGCTAGGTTTTGTAGCTTCCCTTGCTCCTAGCAAGAACACAATATAATCAATAGCAGCAATAGGGTGTTATCTCTCGGAGTGCTCGAAGCTGGGTAAACTGCTTCGTGTGCATCGCCTCGATCTGCTCTTCGTGCAATCTCCGCCCCCACCGAACGAAAGGGGCTCGGTCCGCCCGATCCCATAGGTGTTCACGGGTCACGATCAACTTCCCGACATACCGCGGCCCGATAAGCGTCATTTCTGTCCATGGCGACAAGAAGGATGCGCTTATCTGCGCCGACAAGATTCTTAGGGATGCGGCGATTCGACGGAATAGCAAACCACTTGCTGAAGCTCCGGGGAAGAAGAAGAGCACCTTGTCCGGCAAAGCTCGATGCCCCTCCGGCAGCGCACCTCTTGAGTGCTGCACTACCGTCGAGGGCGCACCATCGAACTCCACGGTAAGTGCAAGAAGATGATGGCAGCCCGCCGAAGACCAAGAAGGTGCCGCCAAGGAGGGCGGCTGGTGGTACCTTCACCATCGATTGCCGCGCTTGACCCTAAATAGGAAGCGGCGCTTGTTGCTTTCCTGCGGCGAATGTCGATGTGTTTGCATGGCAACCGTCCGACATCCCGGCGTTCCAGGAAAGTAATTGAGCACCATTTAGCTGTCTGTCCTCATGCGCGGCCCGTCAAGCAAAAAGTCGAAGCGAGCGTTGGGCGCCAGAATTCATAGCGAAGAGATCAAGAAGTTGGAAGCGGCGGGCCTTGTTAGAGAGTGCTCCATCCACGTGGTTGGCCAATCCGGTGGTTGTCTGACGAAGGCAAATGGGAAATGGAGACTTTGTATTGACTTCACGGATGTTAATAAAGCTTGTCCCAAAGACCCATTTCCTTTGCCGCGTATCGACAGATTGTTGACTCCACGGCTGTATGTGACTTGCTTTCATTTCTTGATGCATACTCGGATATCATCAGATCTTCATGGCGAAGAGGATGAAGAAAACGCATTCATTACACCATGTGGCACATCTTGTTTCATACGGATGCCTTTCGGTTTGAAGAATGCGGGATCAACGTTTGCAAGAGTAGTCCATGGCTTTTGAGCCCCAAATACGAAATGTAGAAGCCTACATGGATGACATAGTGGTCGAAAAGCAAGGACAAAGCAACTCTGGTTCAAGACTTAGATGAGACCTTTGCAAATCTGCGCAAGATCAACCTCAAGCTCAACCCAGAAGTGCGTGTTTGAGTCCCCTCCGGCAAGCTTCTCGGGTTCTTAAATCATCTCGAGAGGGTTGAAGCCAACCCGACAAGATCAAGGCCATTGAGCAGATTGAAGCACCAAAGCGCGTCAAGGATGTCACGAAGACTTGCGGTTGCGTGGCTGCTCTCGGCGAGGTTTATCTCTAGGAATTTGGCGCACCTACCATTTTCAAGGTTTTGAAAAAGCAGGTCCAATGAAATGGACTCCCGAAGCGGAGGCTGCGCTGCGAGACTTAAAGGTACCTATCCTCCACTCCAATACTTATCGCACCTAGGCCACAAGAGAGTTCTTTGCTGTACATAGCGGCAACCAATCAAATGGTTAGTGCTGCGTTAATGTAGCGGAAGGAGGCGGATGATGAGCCGGCAGCAAAGGCGGATGCATCCAGCGACAAGCGAGGGGCTTCACCGACAAGCTCTGGTCCCGACAAGGGCGGATCTCGCAGGATTGCGAAGATGCGAAAAAAGGATGGTGCGCCCAGTCTACTGTCGATTCCCTTGCGGGGGCTAGGTCAAGGTATTACGGTGTCTGAAAGTGCTTTTCGGCCTCCTCATGGCCTCGAAAGCTGCGCCATTACTTCCAAGCACATGAGATAACAGATTGTCACTCGCTTTCCGCTGAAAAGGATATTGCAAAATCCGAAGCAAGGCAGGCGAGATTGTCGGTGGGCCTTTGGGCTATCAAGCTTTGGCCTCAAGTTTGAAAGCACTTCAACTATCAGCGAGCATTGGCAGAGTTTATAGCGAGTGGGCCGACACAAGATGAAGAAATTCGAGGCGAGCATCCCGCCAAGGAAGCAAGTAAGGAGTGGCTGATGTACTTTGATGGTGCCTTCTCGCTGCAAAGGCGCGATGTCTTGGCGTCTGCTTATCGCACCCACGGAGAGCACCTCAAGTACATAGTCCAAATGCACTTTCCCAAGGAGCAAGCAACAAATAATCTTTGCAGTATGAAGGTTTGCTTGCGGTCTCGAGATGCAGTGAACCTTGGGATCAGGAAGCTTATTGTCGGGGTGACTCGCAGCTTATGCGTCCGCCAAGTAAACAAAG
>JAHIAM010005990.1:0-34592 GCA_021605205.1 Aegilops longissima
GCCCCGCCAAATGCATCAACTACACATTCACACATGTTACATCATGTACCCCATTGATCTAAAAAGCCTCTTCACGCTTATTTCGATACAACATTCCTTTTGAATAAAGTGTGGCCAAAAATTATTTTAGAGTTTCTACATATATACAACATTACAAAGTTATATGGAGGAGTACGAACGCTTAATTTGCATTGCATGGTGCCCATAATGATATTTATTCAAGACCGTGAATTTGTATATTTTTATGCTATATACAAAGTTAGTCATAATAAAGAGAAACAAAGAACATCTCTCTCTCCATCGATACCCCCTATACGCCTTTTACGTATGCACACAAACTATCTCCGTGTCCTCTAAAAGTAAGCCCTAGAAAATTCACGCTGTTTCATCTTTCTCTGATATATGCAATGACGATCATTGTATTTGAAGAGAAAGCACGATACATACATTGACTTCATAATCCACTCATTACGGTCACCGCTTACGCTTAGTGGTTATTATATACACGGCTCACCGTACAACTTTGTATTTGCTCATGACATGACTAGTTGACAGCTAAACGCCCACGTGGCACCTCTAGTGTTGCATCGCATTATCTCACTAACATCGCGCTCAATTGCCGACTTGTATCTACTCTACATCTACACTATTATAAAATACATAAAATACACTCTATAAAAAACAGAGTTGGTGATGATGGTGTGCCGCCATCCTGCAATATAGGCATCCGATTTATATTTGACGGATAGGAAAGAAACTATGGCAATTTTGCAAAAGGTACCCACACACCTCTCCACATTTGCAAATAAGGCCTTCCTCGCTCATCCTTTTCTCTCACAAGATAAACAAGTCATACAAATGCATCTTGATGTTACGTGCAAAGAACGGGCATCTTGCTTGTAAGAATGAAAACAAACGAAAAAAAATATTTTGACGGTGGTTCAAGTCATGACCGCGGCACAACGGACGAGGTGGCCTTGTATTGGTATGTTGAGCCGTCTGTTTTAACACATGTGAGCTGGTGTGGTGATTATACACACACGCACGCTGCACACAACTCCATCCACACAACACTCACACAAACACATGCACCCACGCACGCACGCAACACTCACACGCAACACGCAGCCACGCACGCACGCAACACTCAGACGCACACATGCACGCATGCATGCACACACCAAGACACCACGCGACCAACACACACTCTCACGCCCAAAGGTTTCAACCTACACGCATGCGCAACATCAGCCCTAATGCATACATACACAACCAGGTGATTCCTCAAGACGGGTTGGAGCCTTGTCGCCTTCAGAATTTGTGTTTATCCGACCTTTTCCCTATGTGAATCGACGTGGGACCCACAAGGAACGTGGTCAATTTAACTAGTCAACATGGCGCCACGCAGACTATTTGGCCGGTCAACAGAGTGCAATCCGATGTGAACTGTGAGCAAGGATCGGATAATCACCGCAAGACGATATAGTGACCGTAATCAGCTTATTCTAAGTTCGTGACAGATACGCTTTTCTCTCAGAGGCCTCCAAAACTACATCTCTACACGCTCGCATGTTACATCTAACAACTATGCAATACAACACTACTACTACTACACTCTAACACAATAAATCATATGTGTTTTAGTTTTACTAGATATCATATTGTTACTATAATTATTCAATTTGCATACATTCAAATTCCTTTGAAATGTATGACCAAGATCATCTACCGCGTGGGAAAACCCCGCCTTTCCTGCTTAATTGTTGTATGATGGATCGTATGAAAAGAAACTATAGTACTATACAAGACAAGTGACATTCACTCGCCGTCAGGTCGCCTACCTCCGTCAGAAGAGTGAGCGCCGCTTCATAAATCTTCTAGTCTCGTCACGACATGTGGGACATCAAGCTATCGGGTCCAAGTGCCATACCGAATACAAGCGAGCAGCCGGGTGAAGCACCTACCATGGCGCCGCGTAGTAATGAGCAATGAGGCGCCAAATCACAAAGATGCACCTTTCCCGCAGTGTTGAGGGACGAGTAATAATGCTAAAAGAAGTTGAGGGACGGCAACCATCATTTCACCCATTGCTGAATCCGCTTCCCTCATCTTCTTCAACTTAACCACGTGTTGCTTCGCTTGTTCTCCTCATGTGGGACGCGATCAGCTTGGTAAAGCATCGACATGTGGGACCGCATGTTAGCAAACCGCCAGACAACATCCTCCAAAATAAGAAACCTCCCCGCCATCCGCTGGCAAAATCACCTTTTACTAATCTTGATTCTATAACTTTTAGATCAATATAATTGAGATTTGTATAGATAGCACACAGAGCAAAACCAAGTGGTACGGTTAAGGGCATCCACAATGTGTAGCCAAATGTGAAAATAGCTTTTGCCATCATGGGAACCATTGTGGACGGTGTTGCAAAGCCAAAAGATGGAACCAAGCTCCTCGATTGATTGATTGAAGGAATAGAAAATGCAACGCTCTCCTCTTTCTCCCATGCTTGGACGCATGTAGTATAGTATAGAGCATAGAGTCTACTTCCCGTCCTTCTATCACAAATCACAAAGCATGAGGCATCAAATCACAAAGCACGGACGGTAACTATCATTTCACTCTTCACGACTCGCTTCTCCATCGCCTTCTTCGAGAAACCATTCACCGCACTAGTACTCCTAGTAGTAGTACTAGTAAAGGACTTCCGATGCAAATAAGGCGTTGTCTCGCTTGCGTGCTTAATTTCATAATGACTTACCGTGGTCTCCTCGCATGCTTCTCCGTCGAACGCACTTCGCCAAACCACAAAAAAAAGTCGCCGACGCCACCGCAATGGGCAAGGAAATCAAATATAGTTAGTACTCCATTTTTTGTACACAAGGCCGATATCAAAATTACAATTTGCAAAGGGCCACTAAAACTAATCGAGGCAAAATTGATGGGGTTAGCAACCGCGACATTAATATCCCATGCCTGCATGCGGAAGTGAGAAGGTCCGCATGGCAATCGCATTAATCAAGTGATGAGGAGGATTTAGATCTTTGGCCCTTTCGCACACCCTCACACGGTCGCCCCGCACGCCGTGGTCACACAACACTCACACGCCGCCTCCCGCACGCCGTAAAACCCAACCAAGGGAACGACCATCGACACGCGGCCGTCGCATGTGAACAAACCAAACTCAGCCATCCTATCACGATAATTTTCGCTCATAGAGTATGTTTATCCAACCGCATGTTGGGGAGTATCCAGACGCCCGTAAGTGTCTGTTGGGGAAGAAGAAGAGGTGAGGAAGAAGGAAAGTTAGAGACGAGGATATTCATCCAACGGCCTGAAATGGTAGATCGACCCAAGTCGTGACTTGCATAACAAAAAGTATGTTTTACACAGCAAAAGATCCATAAAAGCAACAACATAAAGAAAAACTATAATCGTCATGAAAGAGACGGCCTGCTGCTTTTGGCTGCCGGTTCAGCTGCCGCTGCTGACACAGGTCTCCGACCGGGTTGTCCTCGGCCTCCAGCTACTCATTTGCTGAGCAAGGGCGCCTGCACGGACGAGAGCACAGCCCGCTCAAGTCAAGGATGTCCTGGCTCGCCTGCGGAGGGCCTCGGCGGCAGCATCCACGCACTCTGCCGAGTCGAGCCTCCGCCGCCGGTTCAAGCTCCAGACTGGTTCGCTTCGCAGGAGGGCATGGCGAGAGCGCATCCTGGCGCCTGCCAAGGCCGAGTCGCTTCCTCGCCCGGTTCATGTCCAGACGTCTGCCCGCCTCGCAGGAGGGCTCATGGTAGGGATCCACGCACTCCGCCAAGTTGAGCCTCCAGCTCGGTTCACATCCACGACATCCGTTCTCACAGAGAGCCTCGATGGCAGCGCATGCACGCGCCTGCCGAAGTTGAGCTTCGCCTCCGGGCCTCCTTAGTATCGCCATGTTGAACCGCTGGTCCGCTTCGCACTATGGGCGATCGGACGCCGCATGAAGTCGACGCCCATCGCCTCATACCCATCGGGCCTTCGCGCCGCACCTCCGCAGCGGAACATGGATCGCTTCTCCTCCTCGTAGCTTGGCTCCAGAGAACTCGGGATTGGCCCGCCGCAAAGCGAGCTTGGGAACGGAGGTCTATGACGCCGACCGCCGCCATGATTTCTCGCGCCATTCCGACGTGAAGCATCTTGTAGGTGATCTTGCGGCGCACTATGGCTTTCTCGCGAACTAGGGACGCTGATGCGGCAAGGATCTGGTGGGGAATGGGCTGAGATTTGTGGTTTTAGGCGTGGCTGGTATAGGCCGAGCAAGTAAGGTTCTGTGTGAATAGTGGTTCCGTGACGACCGTCAATCGGTTTTGACTGTGACATCACTTGTCGCATTCTCGCTGCAGCCCGCACGCTGGACCTCCACGCCGCCACCGAATGGAACGCGCTTGCCTTGCGCTTTCTCGCCAGGGACCGCAGTTGGGAGCAAACCGACGCCCCTCCTCCTCCTCCCGGCCATTTATTATACCACCAGTCCTCCGCTTTATGCGGAGTAAATAAAATGAGGGAGTATACTACGATGAGGATCCCCGACGTGGTCGAACCCATTGAGTAACCCGACATGCGGGCCTAGCAAGCATGGGGTCTCCAAGAAGTGACCAAAAGGGAGGGTAAGGCAGGGATACATACGCCGAGGATCCACTTCCACTATACTACTTTGACCTAATGTTAGAGTAATAATATATGACATGCAACTTACAAATGTTAGAGTAATAATATATGGCATGTAACTTACACAAAGCATACAAGATCTAATGCTTTTTGAGGCTAAATTTGAACAAATGTTAGAGTAATAATATATGACATGCAACTTACAAAGCATATGGTCAATTTCAGATGTGAAAGGAGTTTCCAATGATATAATTTTCACATTATACATCTCATGTATTCTCCGCCTAGGTGTAAGTCATCCTACTAAAACCAAATAATCCCAAACATGTAGGCATGGTGCATTAACTTCACCTCGCTTCTTGTTTCTTCACATATGAACCAATAAGAGATGAGGGTGTGCATGCTTTTAATGACCCCTTAGACTATCAAACATGATACGTTGGTTAGTTCATTTCTGCAATACTATTAATTAGCAAATAAACATTAATGTCTCTCGCTTTCTCCTCCTTGGTCGTGTCATTAGTGCAGTAACCGCAATAGCACTGTTCAGAGGTTCTTTAGTGCCGGGTTCCACAACCGCACTAAAGTGTGGTCACTAAAGTTCCCCTTTAGTACCGGTTCAGACGAACTGCCAAGCAAAGGCCAACCACGCGGGCACCTAGGCAATTGGGGTGGAGTTTTTAGTACCGTTGGTAACACCAACCGTACTATAAGGTTTGGGGTTTTAGTTTTATGATTTTTTCATTTAATTTTGTGTTTCCATTTTAATTCTTTTTCGCTTATCGGTATTTATTTATACTACACATTCTACACGTTATGCATATATATATATATATATATATATATATATATATATATATATATATATATATATATATATATATATATAATATCATCATGTAGAACCAATAAGAGATGAGGTGTATATATACATACATACATACATTTCTATATATATATCATCTTTATATATATAGATGATTGGTTCTACTAGAAATTCTATATATATATATATAGAATTTCTAGTAGAACCAATCATGCATATATATATCATCAATGTCTCACAAACCACTATATTAATTAATTCACATACACACATGTATAGCTATATACTTCTCCTACATATGCATGTTGCCTTCGAGCAAAGCATTAGCCTAATTGGTGCCTTCGAGCACGGCGAAATTGGAAGTGGTTTTCATATGGTGGTAATAGTATTCTCCTTCGATTTATGACCTGGTCGAGCAAAATCCCGCTATTTCTCTTGAAGTGCTTCTACGTGTCCATTTCTAGGAGCTTGTCCCGACCTCTCCGTGAACTGCTAAGAAGGAGATCAATATGCATGTGTAGTAGTGTGACTAGATACCGATAATGGTGTAAAATTGTGAATAGTGTTCTGGACAAGCCGCACTCCATTCCTGTTTTTGAGATCTGCTCCTTCGGACGCCATCATGCTAATGTTCTCGCAAACGCAGTATCGCATTAGATCAGTCCCCCGCTACCGTGGCCTTTACGAGAATGGAATTTGATCAGATAATAATTAATCAAGCATGATAATTAAAGAGATGGCAGCTAGCTAGCTAGCTAGTACTACTTAATTACTTACCTTGGCCTAAACCATTTAAGCTTTTTTTTCATTCTTCCGTGACGCCGATGAACCTTGCCCAAGCCCCGCCAACGGCAAATAAATGAATAAAGGGTTATTAAATAGTTCATATCATGAAATGACGAACTAAATAGGCCGAGATATAGTTAATAATGATTGAAATTACCCGTTGACTATCCCAAACAAGATGTTATAGTCAGTGATTTGCTTTGAGTAGTGAGTCCAAAGATTTCAACTGCTTCGCATCAACTTTAATGATACACAAGATCCAAGAAATCATGCACACACGCTTGCATGTCTTAATTGCGGCATATGTAAGCAAAAACATGTAGCTAGCTAGGGAAAACAGAGAATTTGTAGACAAGACAAAGGTGACTCATCGAAGTTGTAAGGAAGTAGTATATCTTCATTGTATTTGAGGCGCTTCAAGAACTCTAGCATGTTGTCCTTCACGCCTTTTGATGATGTGGATTTATTATCCATGTGTATTCATTAACGTGTTTGGGTCAATGAACCCAATGCCAAAGCGCCCACCTTTTTCTCATTTCATACATCTTCATCCTGCATAATACCACGTAAAAGAATATAGTGAGGATAATTATGTAATGATTGATCAAAAGGATCACTACAGCTAGCTTGAGACTTATATTACAGTAAAGAAATCACTTATGCATAATAGCAACCGATTTATGATTTGTCGAAAAGGCCTTGATTGTATAACTGAAATAGTTCACTCAACTGACAGAGCTTTCTTGGAAGTAATGCCCTCCTTGACATTCACCATGAGGGACAATCGATTGAAATCTTGGTAATGTTCATGTACCATTGATGCAATTCATACATTCTCGTTGGAGGTTCTTGACCTTGTCCGCTTGACCAAAGGTTGGCCCCTATTACCGCTTTATTTCATCCTCCTGAAGCACAGTGCATGGGCTCGATCTCGAGGAGTTGTCCAACAAAGGATGTTGAGAACTTCAGCCTGCATTATATGGTCCTTGGTTATTACCACATTGCCCACCTCGAACGTAAACTATTTGCCCACAATAATATTGCCAAGATATCGTCACGTTGTTGTTGGCACAACAAGTTTAGGGATCGACATGCCACTGCTCTCCCACCGGGAATGGTTTTCTGCATTTTTTGACAGCTGCTTGTTGTTTGTTGATCCCGAGCTCTCCCTTATGTAGACGTGCTCGATTTAACTTCCGATGTGGCGCCATAGTCTCGTGGTCAACAGTGCTTGGGAGCTGGTGGTTGAGCCATTAATGAAGTGGTCAATCGCTCCTCGTGCACTTTCTCCTTGGCGCGGTGGCGGTTTCGTGCAAAATGGGCTTCCACCCGCCTTCGACATATGCTTTTCCTGACCCATCATAAGGCCTTCCGGAAGAGGCGTGAGGCTTGACAATATTTATATCGCTTGCCCGCATGTACTTCCCAGACCACTCAACTCATACCGCCACGCACTAGCTACGGGTGTCTCTTCTCGCGATTGCCGAGGCGGCGAGACGGCCGACGGGCTGAGTTGGACGAGGAGGAGGCCCAAGCTGTGCCGACTTGGAGGAGGAGTGGCCCGAGGTTGTGCCGGACTTGGAGGAGGAGTGGACGCCCTGACGCTGCGGACTTGGAGGAGGAGGAGGGCCTACACTTGCCGGACTTGGAGGAGGAGGCCTGAGGTTGTGCCGACTTGGAGGAGGAGGACGCCTGATGCCGTGGGCGGACTTGGAGGAGGAGGAGGGCCACACTTTTGCTGACTTGGAGGAGGAGTGGCCCACACTTTCGGACTTGGTGGACTTGCAAAAGGGAGTCTGCCGACTGTGGCGGACTTCGACGAGGAGTCGGCCGACGCGTTTTGGCCTTCAAAGATGATGCAATCCTTTTTCCATAGGATGATACGATGTTTGGCCTCTCCAGAAAGTGCTCGCCTTCACCTCGAGGAATGTCGCTGTAGTCCAATATGGGTCCACCACCATCAACCAAGACGGCATAGCCCGCTAGAATCGGGTTGCAATGGAAGGTTGCCTTGGGGATTTAAAAGCAACGCGCCTCGCCACCTTCATGGATATGTTCTTCATTTTGACGTAGCTCAGCGTTAGTGTTATCCGTGATGTCATCCATGGGGTATCTATCCAGCATTGCGCCGTCTGGGCGGAACCCACGCCGCTTCTGGATGGATGGGGCGGTGCTATCCAATGTCGATCATCCGCTAGTCGTGCACCTGCCGAGACCCCTTTGCTGGCTAAGTGAGTCGATCCGCTTCCTGCCGCTGGAATTTGACCGCCAATTCCACTTGACTTGCTTCTAGTCCTGAAGGCGCTCATAGTCCCGCTTCCTCCGCTCCTCCTCCATCTTCCTCTTCTTCTCCGCAGTTCTTTCTCGCACGGTTCTCAGAGTCGTTGTTCCATTAAAACCTCATACCACGGAATAGCGCCTTTGCCTCGTGTTCTTCCCGGTGTTCAGGATTTCAGGCACGCCAGAAGATCGCCGTTCTCTGGGTGGAACACCCCGATCGCTCTTCTATTGCAACAAGTATCGCATCGTCGGCTCCTTCGCTTTCCCCTCATCAAACATTGCCTTCGTCCAACTCCCCCCATGCGATAGAACCAAGTCCCGCACTGGGGCCAGCTTTAGTAACCGGAGGACACCTGATCCTCCATCTCTTTCTCGACTTATCCCACTTAGGCATTGCCACCAGACAGCCACCGCCCCGCTTATGGAACTTATCCTTTTTTGGCATTCTTCTTGTTTATTCTCGACCGCCTTAGCTAATTCAATCCTTGAATTTCATTTAAATCGCCCCAATGAGCACGTTGGTTCTCTAGTGTTCCTCTAATACTCGAGTCTTCCTTCCTCCCTTGACGCATTTGTCCCATTCACGATTCTTGTGGTTCTTGAATGCAACCGCCATCTTCCTAAGAGCAGCGCCCTTGACTTTCCGCACATCCGCTTCGTGGAAATGATCCGTAGGGTGAAATGTTCCATGAGAGTATCCCAAAGCAGTTCTTTTTGTCTTTTGTCGCATAAAAGTAACATCGGACGTGGAGCAGCGCTCTTTTGTCTTTTTGTCTTTTGTCTTTTGCTGGCTCTCCATTTTGAAGGGAGATCGGAGTTGGTCCTTCACAACAACTCCCCACCGACGAATCTAACGGTTCTCAATCTTTTAGCGCTAATGGTTCGCCATTAGGTCCGATTGCCTCGATATTGTACTTTACGCCTCCTTCAACTTTTGTTCGCCTCGCTTCGTCTCTTTCCTCAAGATTTGCTCGATCCCGATGGCTGAAAGAACAAAGATCGATTCATTAACATATCCTCAAGTCATTTAAAACATGTGATGATCACCAGATGCCTGCTTATATAAATATATATACCGCCGGGTCTCGTTGTTTCAAGATCAACATTTTCTTCGCTATCATCATAATCATAGTTCATGGCTTCATCAATTCGGTCGTCGCGATCGAATATCATATCACCCTCTCCGTGTTGTTTAGAAATTCGAGCCGCATAATCTTCTTCATTCCGATCATCATCTAGCCCGTGAGGATGGCGATCATATCGAATATGGCCGTTTCTCCTCTCGCCGGTATTGTCCGCCATTGCTTTTATTTAACAAATCCAAAAGAAATATAAAACAATTTAGTATTCAAATTACATCGCCTTGAATAATAGATATAATCTCAATACATCGCTTCAATAATATATGATCTCGAAAACATCGCCTCAATAATAGATATAATCTCAATACATCATCGCTAGGTAGCTAATAAAGATCGAATACTACGAAGAATCTAGGACACTCATGTTCTCGCGGGCGCTGGTTGTGGACACCAAAAGAGAAGGAACCTCACAGATCATAGCTGGGGAGATCCTCAAGAAACTGCCAGTATTGAGAACTCGCCACCTCTAACGCAACCATGTAGCGATGGACGGTTCATCCTCCTCCCCGACACGGCGACGACGCATCACCTCCAAGGGCGGCTCTCCACCAAAACTGGCCCACGGAACACCACCAAACGAGATTGGTCGACGACGGACCCGGGCCGGGTTCTCATCAAGCGGGCGCTACTTCTCCAGCAGCACTCCTCCTGCTAGCCCGACGGAGCCTGGGCCCGGACATGGGTCAGCTTGACGTTGTCGCTGGACGGTTTATTTGGATTTGGATGCGGGTCGGCATCACGAGAACAAATACTAGCTATATGCCCAAGTAACATTTTTTAATGATTGATTTTGATAACTAAAATTTCTTACATTTCTATAATTTCTAATAATGCTATATATAACTAATATTTCTATAACATTTCTAATATTTTTATAACTAAAAAACAGAAAAAATTATAACATTTCTATATATATAACTAACATTTGTATAACATTCTAACATTTCTATCTATTCTAACATTTCTAACTATTCTAACAATTCTAACATTTCTAACTATTTCTGAAAAAACAAAAAATTTCTCACAATTTCAAAAAATTTCTAACTATTTGTATAACTAAAAACAAAATGTATAAAAGGCCACCGCGAGGCGAGGATGATTTGGCGGCGACAGGTTGGATACAAGCGACGGGGATTTACGATGGGGGTCGGGCGACGGAACGGGACGGTTAAAGGGCGTATCGACGGCATGGCGACGACGGGATGTGGACGGGCGGCGACGACGGGACGGGATTTTGACGGACGGCGGCGATTTACGACGGGATCGCAGACAGTTGGTGTTTGACGACGGGACGGGACGCTGACTTGGCTTTCGGACGGGCGTAAGGTGACGACGGGACGACGGGATAAGACGATTGGGACGGACGGCGACGGGCGTGCTGGATTTAGGATGGAGACGATGGGATGGCGGCTTAATTTGTAAGAGGAGAAGAAGCCGATGAGAAACTGAAATTTTCGTAGTGTTGTTTAGAGAGAGGGGTTTTAGTACCGGCTTGTGCCACCAACCGTATTAAAGGCAGTTTTGGCCAGCAAGGGCGGAGGAGCGAATTTTTAGTACCGGGTGGTGACAAACCGTACTAAAGGCCCCCTTTAGTACCAGTTTGTGCCACGCACCCGGCACTAAAGGCAAGGCCAAGTGAAAGTGTGCAAGCAAGTTTAGTCCCACTGCTAGCCGAGGGGCGCACTGCACTGGTTTATAAACCTCGCTTCTCTCGAGATCCTTCCAAAGCAGGCCACTGGGCTCACGTGTTCTTGTTGCCATGTGGGCCCACTTGGCCTTTATGGGTTTTGATCCGGCCCAACAACAAAGTTGGGTTTCGAGTCAGATACAAGGCCTGGCCTAGTAGGCGGGCTTTTTTTTTGCTTTATTTATTTTTGTGTTGTTTTTTGTGTATTTAGAGTTTCTTTGTGAATATTTTTGCTTTAGGTACAAAATTACAAACTTTCGTTAGTGCCCGTAGTTTTCAAATTTGAATAGTTTAAATTTTCAATTATTTGAAATTAGTGAACCACTAGTTTGTGAATAATTTAACTTTAAAAATGAATAAAGGCATGAAAGAATTTGTTTGCACATAAAATTTCTTCGCTTCAAATGCCAAACACATAACTACTCCTAACTATTACGTAGATTCCTCCTGGGTGTGAAACATGTAAGAAAGTGATGATAGTAGCCATCACATCCTGCATCTTTGTGTGAAACTTTTCTTCGTGGTGTCCCTTTAAGCCGAATCATGGAAAATCTTCATCATTTAACGGATACTCGGGTCAATATTCACTGTGAATGGAGCAATTTCATCAAACTTTTCATATTCTTCCGACTTGTCTCGCCTTGTCATCCACCACGATGTTTCTCTTCCCGTAGAACTATGTGCCGCTTTTGGCTCATCGCATATGCATTCGCTTCCTTATCTTTTCTTTTTCTTGGCTTGGTAGACATGTCCTTCACATAGAAAACATGTGCCACATCATTGGCTAGGACGAATGGTTCGTCTCAGATACGCAAGATTGTTGAGATCCACTATTGTCATTCCGCATCGCGGCTTCCGCTACCCCGCCTCGCGGTCATATCGACCCATTTGCACCAAACAAAGGGACCTTTAAACCACGCCGATAGTCAAGTTCCCATATGTCCCTGATATAACCATAATATGTTTCCTTTCCCGCCTTGGTTTCTCGTGATCAAAGCGACACCACTGTTTTGTTGGTGCTCTTTCTTATCTTGGGCATCGTAAAATGTATTACCATTTATCTCGCACTTTGAAAGTCATTATATTCAAGATGGTAACCGATGCAAGTACAAGTCATCTTCAATAGAGGTGTCATGCATGGTACGTGTCTGCAACCAGCTGGCAAACTCCCGGTTTGTTCACGCGTAGTCTAGTCATCGGACCGCCCGGGTGTTTTGAGCGTAGCAAATTTTTGTGTTCATCCATATACGAGCCACCAAGGCGGAATTCTCGTAGAACGTGTAGTGTGCTTCAAGGAGAGAATGTCCGTCCAAGGAGGAAGGTTATAAACATAGAGTCACAGGCCGTGCTATGGTTGCTGCTCGCCCCAAAAGGATTAATGCCATCCGCGCTTAGACCAAACCATACGCCTTGCGCCATCCGCAAACTCCTTCCCGCATTTCGATTTTTTCTCCACCGCGACACGCCACGGGTACTTCAACTTTCCGCCTTTCACGGTCTTCTTCGTGCTATCGATCGCTTTGGCATGCTCTTTGTTTTGGAACAACGTTTCAACCGTGGTATTATAGGAGAATACCACATCACCTTGGCAGAATCTTCTTCCGGGCGCCGCCTCGACATCACCAGGTCATCGCGGGGATCTTATAGCGCAATGCACCACATACCGGGCAAGCGCTCAAATCCTCGTGACCACCGCTGTAGAGGATGCAATCATTAGGGCATGCATGTATCTTCGCACTCTAACCCTAGAGGGCGATAGCCTCTTCTTTGCCAGACGCATTCCTCGCAATTCGTTGTCCTATGGAAGCATATCCTTTATCATTACCAAAGAATCCAAATCCCTTGTCGACACACCATTCTTCGCCTTCCATTGCAACAATTCCAGCAGTGGTGCCCAGCTTTTTCTTGTCACCTATGCAATTGGGTACAACATTTTTGTGATCCTCTAATACGCGCTGAACTTCTTCTTTCCAAATCACTTGCGTTAGCTTCTTTGCATCGGCAATGGTCCCGACCTAGATCTTCAACGGCTCATCTGATGCCTCTTCTTCACTTTTCTCCTGACACTGCCTAGCTTCCCCAGACACGCTCAGCTTTCCCCCATTGTTGTATCATCGATTGGGAACCCATGGCCGTGATAGCCGCTGCCGCCTCTTCTTCATTGTCTTCCATCATAACCCCTCTTCTCTCTCAGGTTTATCCAAACATTATAGTGGGGCATGAAACCGACTCAAACAGTGGACATGAATGGTTCTTGACGAGTAATTATACCATTCTTACAGCAAGACATGGACAAGGCATAAACCATCCGCCTCTTGTTCGCCTCACCGCAAGGTGAAAAGTATGCACTAACGAATCGGGAGAGCATCGTCATCAGACATCCATTGCTCATCTTCATTACACAACAATCAATAGACCAAATTAATACAAGTTCATACATAAAGTTCATACAACACTTAAATGCAACAAACAAATAACTCTAGCTAAAGCATTTAAATGCAAGAACAAATGCGATCAAGATCGCAACTAAGGTAACAATTGATCCAACAGCATAATGATACCAAGCCTCACTATCGATGGCATATTTTCTAATCTTTCTAATCTTCAAACGCATTTTCTCCATCTTGATCTTGTGATCATCGATGACATGCATCGGCAACATGCAACTCAATTCCATCTTCTCCTCAATTCTTTTCAATTTTTCTTTCAAGTACTCGCTTTTCTTTCAACTAAATTTAACCTCTCAATAGGGTCGGTTGGAATTTCCGTTCACATACCTCCTAGATAAAAATATCTATGTCAACTTGATGGGCATAATTTGTCATAAACACTAAATGCAACAAATAGTTTTAAAAGAGAATATACCACATCCAATCATAACAAGGACGAATACGGGACGGATATCAAAACCATGGCACTATGTATAACAAACAACGACGGGTAAGATAATTATAATGAGTAACTATATATCCAAATCACACAAACATCAATTTTTATATAAAATTTCATGAATAAGAGGCTCACCACAAGGTGGTGCCGGCGACGGATCGGGCGATCGACGGTGGTTACGACGTAAGATTTAGAAGGCACTAACTAAAAACACACCTACATATGCAAACTAAGTGTTATTTTGACTCAAATTGCATACAAATCAAATACTAGCATATATATATTTCTCCCAAATTACTAAACTCACAAATTAATCATTATATAAAGCATTGCAAGAGCTAATCTAGCAATGAGAGATGAAAGGACAAAGTTGCTAACCTTGTGATCATTTGAATGGATGGGGGCTTCAAATCTTGACAAATTTTAAAATGTGTGATGAGCTCGAGAGGAAGAGGGAAGAACAGAGAGAGGGAAAGGGGAAGAACAGGCGAGCCCATGACGAAGGGTTTATAGATTTACCTTTAGTACGGGTTCGTGCTAAGAACTGGTACTCAAAGGGCCCGAGGGGCCTCAGTCCACAACATCCTGCCACCACTCATTAGTACCTGCTCGCGGGCACTAACCTGTGCTAAAGGTTCGCCATTTAACCGTACTAATGAAAGCAGCCCGCTAGTTGTTAGAAGCGGCACTAATGTATACATTAGTGCCGCTCAAATTCAAACATGGACTAATGTGCTTCACGCTTGACCTTTTTCTACTAGTGGGTGCACAGCCTAATATGACTTACTCACCTATGTGAAAGGAGTACTATTAATCTTGTCAATAGTCAAATTGGAAACCATCTCTAGTACAAATCTAGGAGTACGCATTTAATCTAACAATATTGATTGGGCGTTGTTGAATGTTGATACCTTTTTTATCATAGTAGAGATATTTCTTGACTACATATAATACTTATACTCAGATCATAGTATGTAGAAAGGATATGAGTATATTGTGCTCAAAATGAAAAGAACATTGAATACCCTTTATATATGATTTATGGATGCTATGATCCGGTTCATATTTTGAACCGCCTTTAGGTATCACTGCTCTTCACTCGCTCCTCTCGATTTCATCTCGGGTCCGAGATCTATTGAAAGAGGACTAGGTGGGTACATGAATGATACTCGCGGAATGTTCAAATGAGGCATGCGGAGGATGGACTGGATCGAGGGCATACATGATCGATGGAGAAGAGGGTTGAGAGGAATGAGAAAAGCAACTTACATGATTACACTTGAACGGCTCAAATAAACAATAAGTTGTCTCACTTGGCCTACATAGTGAAAGGCCTAATGCGCAACGCGAGCACTAACGATCGAATATGGCCGGAAAACAGGGAAACCGACATAGCGCAGACTAGTCCAATGGAGGAGCTGGCCCACACCTCCTCGCCATCGACAACCGCCATGTGGGTCAAGCCAACAACAGTATGTAGCTCCAAAGATCGCCTCGACACGGCTACCGGCGAGTGACACACTCATATCATCAATAGTCACGGGTCGGTTTCAGCAGCCGAGGGTGGCGTTAGTGCCGTGGCACGCACCAACGGTATGTTTGGTTTGTGCCTAAGGTTGCCCCATCAAAGCATGGGTAGCCAAAATTTTGTTGAGGTATTGGTTGCCCATGATTTGGCCGACATTGGCAAGAAAAATGAACTAGAGTTGGCTAGAGTTCATTGGCATGCCAAAGAAATGGCAACCATCCAAACAAAGACCAATCTTTGGGTCATGACCAAAATTTGGTAAGGTGCACTTTGGCCACAATCCAAGCACACCCCAACACCCGCTCGTCGAGGATGCATCGGGCGCCGCGACGCGGTCCGCTGAGTGGTGTAGCGCGCCATCGCATCCTCTGACTTGAGACCATGCCGGGTCGCCTTGCTTTTTCAATGACATGCGGGATCGATTTGAGAAAAGGGCATCTCCGACGCGCCACGACCGCAGCTGACTACCCTGCACACCAAAGCTCTCCTCGTCCGTCAGACGGGTGTTCCCCAGCAAAGCGCCAACTGCCCGCATTCATGCCGTCTGCTCAGATGTCGTCATAAGAGGCTCGTGTCCGAGGAACCAACTCCGCGATTTAATGACGACCGGACGCTTTGGCCTCACCGAATGCGCTTTAAAGCGGTAACGCCCAGCTAACTCGCACACCATAGCGCATCGCCCTCCTACCGCACCACATCCGCCATGACCGAAGTGCGAAGCTCGCGGAGAGCTTGTCTTCGGGATGAAGCTCGAGGTCGCCTCATGCTCAAGTCGCCGCGACGCAATAGCGTGTAGCGGACGCTGACGCGATCCGACAAGCGGTGGCTACGCTGGCGGCCGACGACGGAGCACCGCCACCACGCTGTCTCACTTGCCGCCGCCCAACGCCGGCACTCGCTGGAATCGGGACTTCCGGATGAGTACGTATGGAGGCGGGGCATGGTGTGCCAACCGCCGGTCCGTATCCCGTTTCTACTTTCCTCGCCGAGACCGCACCTTCACTTCACGGTCTTGAACCCCGCCCAGACATGGACGCTCGTCACCAGAGAATAGGTTTAGGGTCGGTTTTTTATTTTTCTGTCCATAAAAGTTCAAATGTAATGAAAATCTACCGTTTGCATTAATCTCGCCGTGTATATGAACTTTCACAATAATATACATATTGTAGGAGTATTAGTAAGATGCCTGCATTGCACGGAAGATCAAGATCTTGTGGGAGAAAAGGATGAACGAGGGAAAGCCTTATCGCAAATGTGGAGAGGAGGCGGTAAATTGTCATAGTTTCTTCCTATCCGTTAGATATAGATCGAACGACCTATATCGGGGGATGACAGTACACCATCATCACCAACTCTGCTTTTTATTGAACCGAGACAAATCTACAAAACCCAATAAGCTTAACCTCCCAGCATATCGCTGGAAAAGACCCGCCGCCGCTTTAGTCGGATTACCGGATTACTAGTAGTAGTATCGATGGATCGTATGGCAACACTTTTTTGAGGGGCTAAGCACTAGTTTAAAAGGAAAAAGGCGGTACACTCACAAAGACTTCACGCAATGATTGCACCCCACACACGCTCGTCCTACACACGCTCACGCGAACGGAACGCGCTTCGCTTGCTCTTCACCGACATGTGGACTGCACTTGAGAAACCGACCATGCGCCAAACCCCCGCCCATCAAAATCCTCCCCACACACACACACAAAATTCCCCAAATTCGATTCAACCGCCTTCGCCAATATTCCCCAAACCCCTCCCCCATCCCTCCACTCCATTTGCTCCACCAAAGCCGCCTCCCCGCCGCTGCCGACACGCCGGCACCGCTGTTCGCCGAGGGACGACGGCGATCCTCTCGCCCACAAGATGCCTCGAGATCGCCGCCTTCAGCCGCCGCCGCCACCTTGGCTACGTTTGTGGAGGCGACGCGGTCAGCCGCCACCGCTGAAGCAACGTCGTGGAGACGACGGCGGTCAGCTTTCTCCCATGGTACGCGATTCTAGATCGAGGCCCCTGCTCATGTCGGTGTAGCGCGAATGTTAGCCGACGGACGTTAATCCTAATCTTGTCAAGTAGTTTATCGTCAATATGCTCGCTAAGAAGCTTCCTTGCCCTGCTCGCACTCAACTGCTTAGCTGAGATGGCATGCCAGCCGATTAGTTGCTAAAATATCCTGCCATATATTTATTGTACGAGATTGCCATGGTCTAGTAGCCAATCATAGGTGAAATAGCTTCACACCATTTTATACTCGATCTTTGCTGATGCGATGGCCTTCGATAGTTTGATGGCTGTGTGCTCGGCCTCATTGACCAAACAGCCTCGCCATAATTTAGCACTCAAATATGTTTGTTGAATTAGCTTACATATATTTTGTTACTTAGATCTCATTCAAATATCTTGCCATAGCTTTAGACATATCAGGTATTTTTTCGACTTCATAGGTGAATATTCTAATTTGGGATGGACAGACTTGGATAACTTCTGCTCAAGATTCTCCAACGCATATGTCGAGGGGTTGAAAACTTCATGAACTTTATCAAAGCTGAGTACGGTGGTCCAAATCAGATGTGCTCCGCCTGTAGCAGTTGTATGAATTCGTTACAAGACCCCAAATAACTGCGGCAAAATCATCTACACTTGTATGGGATGTCTCACATATACTAGGTGGGTTCATCATGGTGAACCATTGCTGAATCCGCTTCTCCTCATCTTCTTCAACTTAACCACGGTTGCTTCGCCGTTGTTCTCCTCATGTGGGACGCGGATCAGCTTGGTAAAGCATCGACATGTGGACCGCATGTTAGCAAACCGCCAGACAACATCCTCCCAAATAAGAAACCTCCCGCCATCCGCTGCAAAATCACCTCCTTTTACTAATCTTGATTCTATAATTTTAGATCAATATAATTGAGATTTGTAGATAGCACACAGGAGCAAAACCAAGTGGTATGTTAAGGCATCCACAATGTGTAGCCAAATGTGAAATAGCTTTTGCCATCATGGGAACCATTGGACGTGTTGCTAAAGCCAAAAGATGGAACCGGTTCTCGATTGATTGATTGAAGGAATAGAAAATGCAACGCCTCTCCTCTTTCTCCCATGCTTGGACGCATGTAGTATAGCAGATATATAGAGTCTACTTCCCCGTCCTTCTATCACAAATCACAAAGCAAAGGAGGCATCAAATCACAAAGCACGGACTAAGCAACTATCATTTCACTCTTCACCGACTTCTTCCATCGCCTTCTTCGAGAAACCATTCACCGCACTAGTAATTCTAGTAGTAGTACTAGTAAAGGACTTCCGATGCAAATAAGGCGTTGTCTCGCTTGCGTGCTTAATTTCATAATGACTTACCGTGGTCTCCTCGCATGCTTCTCCGTCGAACGCACTTCGCCAAACCACAAAAAAAAGTCGCCGACGCCACCGCAATGGGCAAGGAAATCAAATATAGTTAGTACTCCATTTTTTGTACACAAGGCCGATATCAAAATTACAATTTGCAAAGGGCCACTAAAACTAATCGAGGCAAAATTGATGGGGTTAGCAACCGCGACATTAATATCCCATGCCTGCATGCGGAAGTGAGAAGGTCCGCATGGCAATCGCATTAATCAAGTGATGAGGAGGATTTAGATCTTTGGCCCTTTCGCACACCCTCACACGGTCGCCCCGCACGCCGTGGTCACACAACACTCACACGCCGCCTCCCGCACGCCGTAAAACCCAACCAAGGGAACGACCATCGACACGCGGCCGTCGCATGTGAACAAACCAAACTCAGCCATCCTATCACGATAATTTTCGCTCATAGAGTATGTTTATCCAACCGCATGTTGGGGAGTATCCAGACGCCCGTAAGTGTCTGTTGGGGAAGAAGAAGAGGTGAGGAAGAAGGAAAGTTAGAGACGAGGATATTCATCCAACGGCCTGAAATGGTAGATCGACCCAAGTCGTGACTTGCATAACAAAAAGTATGTTTTACACAGCAAAAGATCCATAAAAGCAACAACATAAAGAAAAACTATAATCGTCATGAAAGAGACGGCCTGCTGCTTTTGGCTGCCGGTTCAGCTGCCGCTGCTGACACAGGTCTCCGACCGGGTTGTCCTCGGCCTCCAGCTACTCATTTGCTGAGCAAGGGCGCCTGCACGGACGAGAGCACAGCCCGCTCAAGTCAAGGATGTCCTGGCTCGCCTGCGGAGGGCCTCGGCGGCAGCATCCACGCACTCTGCCGAGTCGAGCCTCCGCCGCCGGTTCAAGCTCCAGACTGGTTCGCTTCGCAGGAGGGCATGGCGAGAGCGCATCCTGGCGCCTGCCAAGGCCGAGTCGCTTCCTCGCCCGGTTCATGTCCAGACGTCTGCCCGCCTCGCAGGAGGGCTCATGGTAGGGATCCACGCACTCCGCCAAGTTGAGCCTCCAGCTCGGTTCACATCCACGACATCCGTTCTCACAGAGAGCCTCGATGGCAGCGCATGCACGCGCCTGCCGAAGTTGAGCTTCGCCTCCGGGCCTCCTTAGTATCGCCATGTTGAACCGCTGGTCCGCTTCGCACTATGGGCGATCGGACGCCGCATGAAGTCGACGCCCATCGCCTCATACCCATCGGGCCTTCGCGCCGCACCTCCGCAGCGGAACATGGATCGCTTCTCCTCCTCGTAGCTTGGCTCCAGAGAACTCGGGATTGGCCCGCCGCAAAGCGAGCTTGGGAACGGAGGTCTATGACGCCGACCGCCGCCATGATTTCTCGCGCCATTCCGACGTGAAGCATCTTGTAGGTGATCTTGCGGCGCACTATGGCTTTCTCGCGAACTAGGGACGCTGATGCGGCAAGGATCTGGTGGGGAATGGGCTGAGATTTGTGGTTTTAGGCGTGGCTGGTATAGGCCGAGCAAGTAAGGTTCTGTGTGAATAGTGGTTCCGTGACGACCGTCAATCGGTTTTGACTGTGACATCACTTGTCGCATTCTCGCTGCAGCCCGCACGCTGGACCTCCACGCCGCCACCGAATGGAACGCGCTTGCCTTGCGCTTTCTCGCCAGGGACCGCAGTTGGGAGCAAACCGACGCCCCTCCTCCTCCTCCCGGCCATTTATTATACCACCAGTCCTCCGCTTTATGCGGAGTAAATAAAATGAGGGAGTATACTACGATGAGGATCCCCGACGTGGTCGAACCCATTGAGTAACCCGACATGCGGGCCTAGCAAGCATGGGGTCTCCAAGAAGTGACCAAAAGGGAGGGTAAGGCAGGGATACATACGCCGAGGATCCACTTCCACTATACTACTTTGACCTAATGTTAGAGTAATAATATATGACATGCAACTTACAAATGTTAGAGTAATAATATATGGCATGTAACTTACACAAAGCATACAAGATCTAATGCTTTTTGAGGCTAAATTTGAACAAATGTTAGAGTAATAATATATGACATGCAACTTACAAAGCATATGGTCAATTTCAGATGTGAAAGGAGTTTCCAATGATATAATTTTCACATTATACATCTCATGTATTCTCCGCCTAGGTGTAAGTCATCCTACTAAAACCAAATAATCCCAAACATGTAGGCATGGTGCATTAACTTCACCTCGCTTCTTGTTTCTTCACATATGAACCAATAAGAGATGAGGGTGTGCATGCTTTTAATGACCCCTTAGACTATCAAACATGATACGTTGGTTAGTTCATTTCTGCAATACTATTAATTAGCAAATAAACATTAATGTCTCTCGCTTTCTCCTCCTTGGTCGTGTCATTAGTGCAGTAACCGCAATAGCACTGTTCAGAGGTTCTTTAGTGCCGGGTTCCACAACCGCACTAAAGTGTGGTCACTAAAGTTCCCCTTTAGTACCGGTTCAGACGAACTGCCAAGCAAAGGCCAACCACGCGGGCACCTAGGCAATTGGGGTGGAGTTTTTAGTACCGTTGGTAACACCAACCGTACTATAAGGTTTGGGGTTTTAGTTTTATGATTTTTTCATTTAATTTTGTGTTTCCATTTTAATTCTTTTTCGCTTATCGGTATTTATTTATACTACACATTCTACACGTTATGCATATATATATATATATATATATATATATATATATATATATATATATATATATATATATATATATATATAATATCATCATGTAGAACCAATAAGAGATGAGGTGTATATATACATACATACATACATTTCTATATATATATCATCTTTATATATATAGATGATTGGTTCTACTAGAAATTCTATATATATATATATAGAATTTCTAGTAGAACCAATCATGCATATATATATCATCAATGTCTCACAAACCACTATATTAATTAATTCACATACACACATGTATAGCTATATACTTCTCCTACATATGCATGTTGCCTTCGAGCAAAGCATTAGCCTAATTGGTGCCTTCGAGCACGGCGAAATTGGAAGTGGTTTTCATATGGTGGTAATAGTATTCTCCTTCGATTTATGACCTGGTCGAGCAAAATCCCGCTATTTCTCTTGAAGTGCTTCTACGTGTCCATTTCTAGGAGCTTGTCCCGACCTCTCCGTGAACTGCTAAGAAGGAGATCAATATGCATGTGTAGTAGTGTGACTAGATACCGATAATGGTGTAAAATTGTGAATAGTGTTCTGGACAAGCCGCACTCCATTCCTGTTTTTGAGATCTGCTCCTTCGGACGCCATCATGCTAATGTTCTCGCAAACGCAGTATCGCATTAGATCAGTCCCCCGCTACCGTGGCCTTTACGAGAATGGAATTTGATCAGATAATAATTAATCAAGCATGATAATTAAAGAGATGGCAGCTAGCTAGCTAGCTAGTACTACTTAATTACTTACCTTGGCCTAAACCATTTAAGCTTTTTTTTCATTCTTCCGTGACGCCGATGAACCTTGCCCAAGCCCCGCCAACGGCAAATAAATGAATAAAGGGTTATTAAATAGTTCATATCATGAAATGACGAACTAAATAGGCCGAGATATAGTTAATAATGATTGAAATTACCCGTTGACTATCCCAAACAAGATGTTATAGTCAGTGATTTGCTTTGAGTAGTGAGTCCAAAGATTTCAACTGCTTCGCATCAACTTTAATGATACACAAGATCCAAGAAATCATGCACACACGCTTGCATGTCTTAATTGCGGCATATGTAAGCAAAAACATGTAGCTAGCTAGGGAAAACAGAGAATTTGTAGACAAGACAAAGGTGACTCATCGAAGTTGTAAGGAAGTAGTATATCTTCATTGTATTTGAGGCGCTTCAAGAACTCTAGCATGTTGTCCTTCACGCCTTTTGATGATGTGGATTTATTATCCATGTGTATTCATTAACGTGTTTGGGTCAATGAACCCAATGCCAAAGCGCCCACCTTTTTCTCATTTCATACATCTTCATCCTGCATAATACCACGTAAAAGAATATAGTGAGGATAATTATGTAATGATTGATCAAAAGGATCACTACAGCTAGCTTGAGACTTATATTACAGTAAAGAAATCACTTATGCATAATAGCAACCGATTTATGATTTGTCGAAAAGGCCTTGATTGTATAACTGAAATAGTTCACTCAACTGACAGAGCTTTCTTGGAAGTAATGCCCTCCTTGACATTCACCATGAGGGACAATCGATTGAAATCTTGGTAATGTTCATGTACCATTGATGCAATTCATACATTCTCGTTGGAGGTTCTTGACCTTGTCCGCTTGACCAAAGGTTGGCCCCTATTACCGCTTTATTTCATCCTCCTGAAGCACAGTGCATGGGCTCGATCTCGAGGAGTTGTCCAACAAAGGATGTTGAGAACTTCAGCCTGCATTATATGGTCCTTGGTTATTACCACATTGCCCACCTCGAACGTAAACTATTTGCCCACAATAATATTGCCAAGATATCGTCACGTTGTTGTTGGCACAACAAGTTTAGGGATCGACATGCCACTGCTCTCCCACCGGGAATGGTTTTCTGCATTTTTTGACAGCTGCTTGTTGTTTGTTGATCCCGAGCTCTCCCTTATGTAGACGTGCTCGATTTAACTTCCGATGTGGCGCCATAGTCTCGTGGTCAACAGTGCTTGGGAGCTGGTGGTTGAGCCATTAATGAAGTGGTCAATCGCTCCTCGTGCACTTTCTCCTTGGCGCGGTGGCGGTTTCGTGCAAAATGGGCTTCCACCCGCCTTCGACATATGCTTTTCCTGACCCATCATAAGGCCTTCCGGAAGAGGCGTGAGGCTTGACAATATTTATATCGCTTGCCCGCATGTACTTCCCAGACCACTCAACTCATACCGCCACGCACTAGCTACGGGTGTCTCTTCTCGCGATTGCCGAGGCGGCGAGACGGCCGACGGGCTGAGTTGGACGAGGAGGAGGCCCAAGCTGTGCCGACTTGGAGGAGGAGTGGCCCGAGGTTGTGCCGGACTTGGAGGAGGAGTGGACGCCCTGACGCTGCGGACTTGGAGGAGGAGGAGGGCCTACACTTGCCGGACTTGGAGGAGGAGGCCTGAGGTTGTGCCGACTTGGAGGAGGAGGACGCCTGATGCCGTGGGCGGACTTGGAGGAGGAGGAGGGCCACACTTTTGCTGACTTGGAGGAGGAGTGGCCCACACTTTCGGACTTGGTGGACTTGCAAAAGGGAGTCTGCCGACTGTGGCGGACTTCGACGAGGAGTCGGCCGACGCGTTTTGGCCTTCAAAGATGATGCAATCCTTTTTCCATAGGATGATACGATGTTTGGCCTCTCCAGAAAGTGCTCGCCTTCACCTCGAGGAATGTCGCTGTAGTCCAATATGGGTCCACCACCATCAACCAAGACGGCATAGCCCGCTAGAATCGGGTTGCAATGGAAGGTTGCCTTGGGGATTTAAAAGCAACGCGCCTCGCCACCTTCATGGATATGTTCTTCATTTTGACGTAGCTCAGCGTTAGTGTTATCCGTGATGTCATCCATGGGGTATCTATCCAGCATTGCGCCGTCTGGGCGGAACCCACGCCGCTTCTGGATGGATGGGGCGGTGCTATCCAATGTCGATCATCCGCTAGTCGTGCACCTGCCGAGACCCCTTTGCTGGCTAAGTGAGTCGATCCGCTTCCTGCCGCTGGAATTTGACCGCCAATTCCACTTGACTTGCTTCTAGTCCTGAAGGCGCTCATAGTCCCGCTTCCTCCGCTCCTCCTCCATCTTCCTCTTCTTCTCCGCAGTTCTTTCTCGCACGGTTCTCAGAGTCGTTGTTCCATTAAAACCTCATACCACGGAATAGCGCCTTTGCCTCGTGTTCTTCCCGGTGTTCAGGATTTCAGGCACGCCAGAAGATCGCCGTTCTCTGGGTGGAACACCCCGATCGCTCTTCTATTGCAACAAGTATCGCATCGTCGGCTCCTTCGCTTTCCCCTCATCAAACATTGCCTTCGTCCAACTCCC
This sequence comes from Aegilops longissima, assembly GCA_021605205.1. Classification (NCBI taxonomy): domain Eukaryota; kingdom Viridiplantae; phylum Streptophyta; class Magnoliopsida; order Poales; family Poaceae; genus Aegilops; species Aegilops longissima. The sequence continues at coordinate 25,221 of JAHIAM010005990.1, forward strand.
CCCATGCGATAGAACCAAGTCCCGCACTGGGGCCAGCTTTAGTAACCGGAGGACACCTGATCCTCCATCTCTTTCTCGACTTATCCCACTTAGGCATTGCCACCAGACAGCCACCGCCCCGCTTATGGAACTTATCCTTTTTTGGCATTCTTCTTGTTTATTCTCGACCGCCTTAGCTAATTCAATCCTTGAATTTCATTTAAATCGCCCCAATGAGCACGTTGGTTCTCTAGTGTTCCTCTAATACTCGAGTCTTCCTTCCTCCCTTGACGCATTTGTCCCATTCACGATTCTTGTGGTTCTTGAATGCAACCGCCATCTTCCTAAGAGCAGCGCCCTTGACTTTCCGCACATCCGCTTCGTGGAAATGATCCGTAGGGTGAAATGTTCCATGAGAGTATCCCAAAGCAGTTCTTTTTGTCTTTTGTCGCATAAAAGTAACATCGGACGTGGAGCAGCGCTCTTTTGTCTTTTTGTCTTTTGTCTTTTGCTGGCTCTCCATTTTGAAGGGAGATCGGAGTTGGTCCTTCACAACAACTCCCCACCGACGAATCTAACGGTTCTCAATCTTTTAGCGCTAATGGTTCGCCATTAGGTCCGATTGCCTCGATATTGTACTTTACGCCTCCTTCAACTTTTGTTCGCCTCGCTTCGTCTCTTTCCTCAAGATTTGCTCGATCCCGATGGCTGAAAGAACAAAGATCGATTCATTAACATATCCTCAAGTCATTTAAAACATGTGATGATCACCAGATGCCTGCTTATATAAATATATATACCGCCGGGTCTCGTTGTTTCAAGATCAACATTTTCTTCGCTATCATCATAATCATAGTTCATGGCTTCATCAATTCGGTCGTCGCGATCGAATATCATATCACCCTCTCCGTGTTGTTTAGAAATTCGAGCCGCATAATCTTCTTCATTCCGATCATCATCTAGCCCGTGAGGATGGCGATCATATCGAATATGGCCGTTTCTCCTCTCGCCGGTATTGTCCGCCATTGCTTTTATTTAACAAATCCAAAAGAAATATAAAACAATTTAGTATTCAAATTACATCGCCTTGAATAATAGATATAATCTCAATACATCGCTTCAATAATATATGATCTCGAAAACATCGCCTCAATAATAGATATAATCTCAATACATCATCGCTAGGTAGCTAATAAAGATCGAATACTACGAAGAATCTAGGACACTCATGTTCTCGCGGGCGCTGGTTGTGGACACCAAAAGAGAAGGAACCTCACAGATCATAGCTGGGGAGATCCTCAAGAAACTGCCAGTATTGAGAACTCGCCACCTCTAACGCAACCATGTAGCGATGGACGGTTCATCCTCCTCCCCGACACGGCGACGACGCATCACCTCCAAGGGCGGCTCTCCACCAAAACTGGCCCACGGAACACCACCAAACGAGATTGGTCGACGACGGACCCGGGCCGGGTTCTCATCAAGCGGGCGCTACTTCTCCAGCAGCACTCCTCCTGCTAGCCCGACGGAGCCTGGGCCCGGACATGGGTCAGCTTGACGTTGTCGCTGGACGGTTTATTTGGATTTGGATGCGGGTCGGCATCACGAGAACAAATACTAGCTATATGCCCAAGTAACATTTTTTAATGATTGATTTTGATAACTAAAATTTCTTACATTTCTATAATTTCTAATAATGCTATATATAACTAATATTTCTATAACATTTCTAATATTTTTATAACTAAAAAACAGAAAAAATTATAACATTTCTATATATATAACTAACATTTGTATAACATTCTAACATTTCTATCTATTCTAACATTTCTAACTATTCTAACAATTCTAACATTTCTAACTATTTCTGAAAAAACAAAAAATTTCTCACAATTTCAAAAAATTTCTAACTATTTGTATAACTAAAAACAAAATGTATAAAAGGCCACCGCGAGGCGAGGATGATTTGGCGGCGACAGGTTGGATACAAGCGACGGGGATTTACGATGGGGGTCGGGCGACGGAACGGGACGGTTAAAGGGCGTATCGACGGCATGGCGACGACGGGATGTGGACGGGCGGCGACGACGGGACGGGATTTTGACGGACGGCGGCGATTTACGACGGGATCGCAGACAGTTGGTGTTTGACGACGGGACGGGACGCTGACTTGGCTTTCGGACGGGCGTAAGGTGACGACGGGACGACGGGATAAGACGATTGGGACGGACGGCGACGGGCGTGCTGGATTTAGGATGGAGACGATGGGATGGCGGCTTAATTTGTAAGAGGAGAAGAAGCCGATGAGAAACTGAAATTTTCGTAGTGTTGTTTAGAGAGAGGGGTTTTAGTACCGGCTTGTGCCACCAACCGTATTAAAGGCAGTTTTGGCCAGCAAGGGCGGAGGAGCGAATTTTTAGTACCGGGTGGTGACAAACCGTACTAAAGGCCCCCTTTAGTACCAGTTTGTGCCACGCACCCGGCACTAAAGGCAAGGCCAAGTGAAAGTGTGCAAGCAAGTTTAGTCCCACTGCTAGCCGAGGGGCGCACTGCACTGGTTTATAAACCTCGCTTCTCTCGAGATCCTTCCAAAGCAGGCCACTGGGCTCACGTGTTCTTGTTGCCATGTGGGCCCACTTGGCCTTTATGGGTTTTGATCCGGCCCAACAACAAAGTTGGGTTTCGAGTCAGATACAAGGCCTGGCCTAGTAGGCGGGCTTTTTTTTTGCTTTATTTATTTTTGTGTTGTTTTTTGTGTATTTAGAGTTTCTTTGTGAATATTTTTGCTTTAGGTACAAAATTACAAACTTTCGTTAGTGCCCGTAGTTTTCAAATTTGAATAGTTTAAATTTTCAATTATTTGAAATTAGTGAACCACTAGTTTGTGAATAATTTAACTTTAAAAATGAATAAAGGCATGAAAGAATTTGTTTGCACATAAAATTTCTTCGCTTCAAATGCCAAACACATAACTACTCCTAACTATTACGTAGATTCCTCCTGGGTGTGAAACATGTAAGAAAGTGATGATAGTAGCCATCACATCCTGCATCTTTGTGTGAAACTTTTCTTCGTGGTGTCCCTTTAAGCCGAATCATGGAAAATCTTCATCATTTAACGGATACTCGGGTCAATATTCACTGTGAATGGAGCAATTTCATCAAACTTTTCATATTCTTCCGACTTGTCTCGCCTTGTCATCCACCACGATGTTTCTCTTCCCGTAGAACTATGTGCCGCTTTTGGCTCATCGCATATGCATTCGCTTCCTTATCTTTTCTTTTTCTTGGCTTGGTAGACATGTCCTTCACATAGAAAACATGTGCCACATCATTGGCTAGGACGAATGGTTCGTCTCAGATACGCAAGATTGTTGAGATCCACTATTGTCATTCCGCATCGCGGCTTCCGCTACCCCGCCTCGCGGTCATATCGACCCATTTGCACCAAACAAAGGGACCTTTAAACCACGCCGATAGTCAAGTTCCCATATGTCCCTGATATAACCATAATATGTTTCCTTTCCCGCCTTGGTTTCTCGTGATCAAAGCGACACCACTGTTTTGTTGGTGCTCTTTCTTATCTTGGGCATCGTAAAATGTATTACCATTTATCTCGCACTTTGAAAGTCATTATATTCAAGATGGTAACCGATGCAAGTACAAGTCATCTTCAATAGAGGTGTCATGCATGGTACGTGTCTGCAACCAGCTGGCAAACTCCCGGTTTGTTCACGCGTAGTCTAGTCATCGGACCGCCCGGGTGTTTTGAGCGTAGCAAATTTTTGTGTTCATCCATATACGAGCCACCAAGGCGGAATTCTCGTAGAACGTGTAGTGTGCTTCAAGGAGAGAATGTCCGTCCAAGGAGGAAGGTTATAAACATAGAGTCACAGGCCGTGCTATGGTTGCTGCTCGCCCCAAAAGGATTAATGCCATCCGCGCTTAGACCAAACCATACGCCTTGCGCCATCCGCAAACTCCTTCCCGCATTTCGATTTTTTCTCCACCGCGACACGCCACGGGTACTTCAACTTTCCGCCTTTCACGGTCTTCTTCGTGCTATCGATCGCTTTGGCATGCTCTTTGTTTTGGAACAACGTTTCAACCGTGGTATTATAGGAGAATACCACATCACCTTGGCAGAATCTTCTTCCGGGCGCCGCCTCGACATCACCAGGTCATCGCGGGGATCTTATAGCGCAATGCACCACATACCGGGCAAGCGCTCAAATCCTCGTGACCACCGCTGTAGAGGATGCAATCATTAGGGCATGCATGTATCTTCGCACTCTAACCCTAGAGGGCGATAGCCTCTTCTTTGCCAGACGCATTCCTCGCAATTCGTTGTCCTATGGAAGCATATCCTTTATCATTACCAAAGAATCCAAATCCCTTGTCGACACACCATTCTTCGCCTTCCATTGCAACAATTCCAGCAGTGGTGCCCAGCTTTTTCTTGTCACCTATGCAATTGGGTACAACATTTTTGTGATCCTCTAATACGCGCTGAACTTCTTCTTTCCAAATCACTTGCGTTAGCTTCTTTGCATCGGCAATGGTCCCGACCTAGATCTTCAACGGCTCATCTGATGCCTCTTCTTCACTTTTCTCCTGACACTGCCTAGCTTCCCCAGACACGCTCAGCTTTCCCCCATTGTTGTATCATCGATTGGGAACCCATGGCCGTGATAGCCGCTGCCGCCTCTTCTTCATTGTCTTCCATCATAACCCCTCTTCTCTCTCAGGTTTATCCAAACATTATAGTGGGGCATGAAACCGACTCAAACAGTGGACATGAATGGTTCTTGACGAGTAATTATACCATTCTTACAGCAAGACATGGACAAGGCATAAACCATCCGCCTCTTGTTCGCCTCACCGCAAGGTGAAAAGTATGCACTAACGAATCGGGAGAGCATCGTCATCAGACATCCATTGCTCATCTTCATTACACAACAATCAATAGACCAAATTAATACAAGTTCATACATAAAGTTCATACAACACTTAAATGCAACAAACAAATAACTCTAGCTAAAGCATTTAAATGCAAGAACAAATGCGATCAAGATCGCAACTAAGGTAACAATTGATCCAACAGCATAATGATACCAAGCCTCACTATCGATGGCATATTTTCTAATCTTTCTAATCTTCAAACGCATTTTCTCCATCTTGATCTTGTGATCATCGATGACATGCATCGGCAACATGCAACTCAATTCCATCTTCTCCTCAATTCTTTTCAATTTTTCTTTCAAGTACTCGCTTTTCTTTCAACTAAATTTAACCTCTCAATAGGGTCGGTTGGAATTTCCGTTCACATACCTCCTAGATAAAAATATCTATGTCAACTTGATGGGCATAATTTGTCATAAACACTAAATGCAACAAATAGTTTTAAAAGAGAATATACCACATCCAATCATAACAAGGACGAATACGGGACGGATATCAAAACCATGGCACTATGTATAACAAACAACGACGGGTAAGATAATTATAATGAGTAACTATATATCCAAATCACACAAACATCAATTTTTATATAAAATTTCATGAATAAGAGGCTCACCACAAGGTGGTGCCGGCGACGGATCGGGCGATCGACGGTGGTTACGACGTAAGATTTAGAAGGCACTAACTAAAAACACACCTACATATGCAAACTAAGTGTTATTTTGACTCAAATTGCATACAAATCAAATACTAGCATATATATATTTCTCCCAAATTACTAAACTCACAAATTAATCATTATATAAAGCATTGCAAGAGCTAATCTAGCAATGAGAGATGAAAGGACAAAGTTGGTTGAGTATTGGTTGCCCATGATTTGGCCATTGGCAAGAAAAATGAACTAGAGTTGGCTAGAGTTCATTGGCATGCCAAAGAAAAACCATCAAACAAAGACCAATCTTTGGGTCATGACCAAAATTTTGGTAAGGTGCACTTTGGCCACAATCAAACACACCCCAACACCCGGCTCGTCGAGGATGCCCAGGCGCGCGGCAGCGTCCGCAGTGGTGTGCACCCTGCATCCTCGGACGAGACCATGCCGGGTGTCTTGCTTTTTCAATGACATGCGGGGATCGCATTTGAAAAGGCATCTCCATTGCCACGACCCGGTGACTACCCGCACACCAGCCCTCGCCCTCGCCGGTCGGTGCGTTCCAAGGCCCCCCGCATTCATGCCGTCCGTTCGTATGTTCGTTAAGAGGCTGGTGCCGAGGAACCAACTCCGGCGACTTAATGCGCCCCGCTTGGCCTCACCGAATCCGCCTTAAAGCCAACCCCCCACACCATAGCGCCCGTCCTCCTACCACCACATCCGCCAGCCCAAGTCCAGCTGCGGAAAGCGGGGGGATGAAGCTGAGTCGCCCCCTGCTCAAATCGCCTCGCGGCCAATAGCAATGGGCCAGACCGACCACCGCTGGCGGTTCCCTGTGGCGGGGCAGCGAAACCGTCGACCCGCGTCCTACTGCCGTCAACGTCCGGCACCGCCGGTGAGGACTCCTCCAGGATAGTGGGCATGGGGCGGCGGGGCATGGTGTGCCAACTGGCGGTCCGTATCCGTGTTCTCTTTCCTCGCGAAGACCTTCACTTCCGGGTCTTGAACCCCCCCCGTACATGGGCGTGATGGCCTCCGTAAATAGGTTTAGGGTCGGGTTTCTTTTATTTTCTGTCCTATAAAAGTTGAAATGTAATGAAAATCTCCGTGTTTGCATTAATCTCGGCGGTGTATATGAACTTTCACAATAATATACATATTGTGGAGTACTAGCAAGATGCCCGTGCGTTGCAAGATCAAGATCTTGTGGGAGAAAAGGATGACGAGGAAAGCCTTATCGCAAATGTGGAGGAGTCGGGTAAATTGTCATAGTTTCCTTCCTATCCGTTAGATATAGATCGAGATATATTGGGGATGCAGGCACACCATCATCACCAACCTCTTTTTATTGAACGAGACAAATCTAAAAACCCAACTAAAACCTCCCAGCATATCGCGGGGAAAAAACCCGGCGCGCCGTTTATCGGGATTCGGATTACTAGTAGTAGTATCGATGGATCGTGGGAAACATTTTTTGAAAGGGTACACCTAGTTTAAAGGAAAAAAGGGTACACTCACCACTCTTGGGTGTTACCCCCCCGTTCGGTCCTCAAGGCTCCAAAGCGGGCCCCGACACCTCTTCACGACCGTGGGACGCACTTGGAGAAACCGACCATCCAAACTCCCCCACCGGAAAATCCTCCCCACACACACAAAAATTCCCCCAAATTGATTCAACGCCCTTGGAAAATATTCAAACCCCCCCCCATCCCCCTCCCTCCATTCGCTCCCCAAACCGCCCTCCCGCCCGCCGTCGTCGGCGCCGATTCGTCGAGGGCCGCAGCGATCCTCTCGCTCATATGCTCCGTAGACTGCCGTCCTCTAGCCGCGCCCCACCTCAGCTACGTTCTTGTGGGCGCGGCGGTCGGCGCCGCCACCCCTGGCGTTCGTGTAGGCGCGTGGTCGCTTCTCCCATGTGCGCATTCTAGGTGAGGCCCGTTCATGTCGGTTAGGCGCTGAATGTTAGTGATAGACGTTGTTAATCTCCTTTTTGCGAAGTAGTTTCTTGTCAATATGCTGCCTTAGAAGCTTCCTTGCATGCACTCAATCGCTTGCTGAGATGGCATGCCAAGGCCGATTAGTTGCTAAAATATCCTGCCATATATTTATTGTGGCGTGGATTGCCATGGTCTAGTAGCCAATTTGGTGAAATAGCTCTACACCGTTTTATACTCGATCTTTGTTGCTCGATGGCCTTGATAGTTTGATGGCTGTGTGCTCGGCCTCATTGACTCTGAAACAGCCTGCCATAATTTAGCACTCAAATCTGTTTGCTGAATTAGCTTTACATATATTTTTACTTAGATCTGCTCGTCCAAATATCTTGCCATAGCTTTAGACATCGACCTAGGTATTTTTCTGGACTTCATAAAAAAGCATATATGTTTTTCCTGTAATATCTAGTAGAAGAACTAATTTGTATGTCTAGAGATGGACGGGACTTGGATAACTTCCTCGAAGATTCTCCCTGCATATGTCGGGGGTTGAAAACTTCATGAACTTTATCGAGCTGATCGGTGGTCCGAAATCAGATGTGCTCTGCCGTGTAGCATTGTATGAATTCAGTTACAAGACCCATCAAGTGCAAAATCATCTACACTTGTATGGGATGTCGGTCACATATACTAGGTGGGTTCATCATGGTGAAGCTGTGAGCGTCAATGTTATTGACTACGTGGAAGCAGCAGATCACCATCTTGATCACTGATGCTCGGTGGAAGAGGAGGAGGAGGTGGTGGTGGCGAGCATGAGTTTGACCAACATTGAAACAATGCTACGAAATGCTCGTGCATTCTGAACTTTCACTGCGAGAAGAAAAACGGTGGGCCCGCATGTTGGAACAATGCAACGTTTTGTCACCCGGAAATAAGCTGTCGGTATTCTCAGCTATGGTCACCTTTCTTGGTGAAGACATCGGCGGATGACCAACAAATCATTCGATGCGATGTTGGCTGCTTTCATAAATCTTTCCCAGATCGTCGAGCTGCCACACACCCTGATAAAATGAAGAATTTCCTTCGTGCGGTTGGAATTGGATATGATATGATCCATGTTTGTAAGAATAATTGTGTTACTTGGAAGGATTATGCCAACAAGTGAATGCCGAAATGCAAATCATCAAGATGGAAAGATGGCGATCTTGTGAAGAGGTTCCTCATAATGTTAGAGACATTTTCCAATTACACCAAGATTGCGAGGTTGTTTCATGATCTTTGAAACAAGAGAGGATGTCTTGTGGCATTCTAGGAACCAGGAGTCAGGATCAGAATGTAATGAGCCATCCATCTCATGGTAGTGAGTGGAAAAGCTTCAATGATAAACACAAAGAAACATTAGACTTGGCTTGCTTAGATGGATTTAACCCATTTGGCCACAGGCGCCACATATAGCATGTGGCGATGCTATTATCCTTACAACATGCCTCAAATTGCACCAAAGAATCAAACTACATGATGGCCTTGCTCATCCCAGGTCCAAAAAGTCTGGAAAGGATTTTGATTTGTTCATGGAGCCTCTTGTGGAGGAACTTCAACAGCTATGGAAGGGTGTTCTCACTCGAGACCTATATAGCAGCCCACCCTGATTTCTTTCTGCGTCTGTTGTAATTTGGTGCATCCATGATTATCGGCTTTGGGCACTATGTCAGGCGAGCGACACATGGTTACAATGCATGTGTTATTGTGGAGAATCATTGTCATCATAATACTTAGCAAGATCATTACATTGGACACCGCCGTTTCCTTGCCAAGGACAAGCCCATCCTAGAAAATACGAAGAATG
>JAHIAM010005991.1:0-29656 GCA_021605205.1 Aegilops longissima
ATCAACCCCAAAAGAGACACTCACGGTTACGCACACGGTTGGTGTATTTTAGAAGAGTTTGCTTCAAGTTTACTACAACCGGATATCAACAAATTCCCATCTGCCACATAACCGCTGGCACGGCTCTCGAAAGTTTGAACCTGCGGGGTGTCCCAACTTAGCCCATGATAAGCTCTCGCGATCAACGAAGGATATTCCTTCTCCCGGAAGACCCGATCAGTCTCGGAATCCGGCTACAAGACATTTCGACAAAGAATAAAACAAGACCAGCAAAGCCGCCCGGATGTGCCGACAAATCCTGATAGGAGCTGCACATATCTCGGTCTCGTGGCACACCGGATGAGCAGTCCGTACAACTAAAACCAGACCTCAAGTTGCCTTGAGGGGCGCTGCACAGGGCTCTAGTTCGGGCCAGCACTCAAGGAGCACTGGTCGGGGGCTAAAATAAAGATGACCCTCGGGCTCCGAAACCCAAGGGAAAAAGGGCATAGGTGAGGCAAATGGTAAAACCAATGTTGGGCCTTCTTTGGAGGAGTCTTATTCAAAGCGAACTGTCAAGGGGTCCCATAAATCACCCGACCGCGTTAGGGACGCAAAATCCGGGAACATAACACCGATATGACGGAAACTAGGGCGGCAAGAGTGGAACAAAACACCAGGCATAAGGCCGAGCCTTCCACCCTTTACCAAGTATATAGATGCATTAATTAAATCAGATATATTGTGATATCCCAACAAGTAAACATGTTCCAACAAGGAACAACATCTCCATGTTCCAACAAGGAACAAACTTCATCTTCACCTGCAACTAACAACGCTATAAGAGGGGCTGAGCAAAGCGGTAACATAGCCAAACAACGGTTTGCATAGGAACGGTGCAAAAGGTTAGAGGCTGACATGGCAATTTGGGATGGCTTGGTAAACAGGTAATAGGTCGCAGCATAGCGATAGAACGAAGCAACTAGCATAGCAATGATAGTAGTGAGATCCAGGGTAGCGGTCATCTTGCCTGAAATCCCGCAAGGAAGAAGAACGAGTCCATGAAGAAGACGAACGGATGAAGCCGAACCAAGCGTAGACGAACGAATCCTCACGATCGCAACGAAACAGGAACTAACAAGAAGAAGCACACCACATAGTAAACACACCACACATGAACAAGGCACGATGCACAACCAAGCATGATGCATGACAAAGCTACATGAAGCTACTCATGGCAAGAGATGATGCAAACAAGAGCAACAAATCAAAGCAAGTTTAAATGAGGCCGGAAACACCATAGAACAATTCCGGTAAGTCCTCATATGCAAATTTCGAAATTGGTCCAGATCTGAATAAACCTTATGTTCAAGTTGTTAAACAGCAAGTTAAAATGCACCACGATGATCTACACGAAATTCTAGTCAAGTTACATATAAAGTTCATTAGATTCGGAGCTACGGGCTAGAAGATATGAGCAAAACAAGATAAACATGGCATTGATGCAAAATGTACCCAAACATCAAGAAAACACCTCAAAACAAGGATGCAACATGATAATATGAAACTACATGCAAAAACAAGCAAGTTTCATATAGAGCACACTCAAAACGGAGCAACGGTTCAACACATACACATGAAACAAGTTATAGCAACAATCTGTCCAAAACAGCAACTAGGCATATTGCAAGCATCAAAACAACAAGCTACAGCACCTCAACTTGATAACAAAAGGCATGGACATGATGTACAGGTAAAGCATTACAAAACATGAACACTGAGCTATCTCCAGAAATCAATAGAACATGCTCAAAAACACATGGCAAGATTGCAAATAATAACAGTTTCAGGCATTGGCAGAAATAACATCAGGTTGCAATGTTTAGAGCTATCAAACAACATGTTACAGGAACTTAACATGGCAAACAAAGGCATGGCATGAATCTACTAAATTCATAGAACAAAAACCCTTACTGACCATAAGCCAAAAGGGAACAGAAAATATGATGGCACCCACGTAAACATGGCAAGTTATATTACAGATTTAAACATGGCAGGAACAACGACAAGTAGGCATGTTGGTGAGATTAAACCACTCACCACAGAGCAATACATGGCATGGCAAGGAAACAAATAGTAAGAAGACATGGCATAGAAGCTATACATATCAAGAACAAGATCATAGCATACACGGATCAACTACAACAACCTTGGAAAAATTGAATAACATGTAAACAATCTGCCAGGAAACATTTTATAGCAAAAGTAGAGCTCGATTGACTCAAGCTATGGCCCTCCATAATTGCAAAAAAGGGCATGGATGGATAGAGCAAGTCATGTACAACAAAACATCCTTACTGAAGTATCTCAAAATATGCATGGATCTCTTTGTAGCATCAAATTAACATGGCATAAAAATATCAGCCAAAACAGGGCTGAAAACAGCAACATCAAGACACCTAGTTTGCATGCTTGTGCTAGTCACCACAGAGATCACAAAAATACATGGCAAGCACCACTGTAAAGAAGACATGGCATATTACAAAACACATGTAGGACTCAAGTCCATAGGATGCACACATCAATCATGGCAAAAATGACAAAAGTGCATGTTCTGATAAGAATCCGAACCTAACATCACATAGCACTATTGCAACAGCATTTCGGGCATCAAAATGAGCTCAAATGAAAATGATGCAATGAGATGAAATGATCTACTCTTCGATACGAACATTTTGACATATTACACGCGCAAAACGGAGCAACGATGACAGAGTTATGATGCAACGAAAATGCAACAAAATAATAGCAGATAAATGACTTAGGGGAAACGGGGGAGAGGGAGAAGTCAACCCTTGGCACAGATTACGAGGTTGGCCGGAGGGCGCGGAGTTGAGGCAGGAGAGGAGGAGAGCTCGCGGAGCGGAGGGGAGGCAGGCGGCGCGCCATCCGGCGAGAGCGGAGGCGGGCGGCGGCGGCGGCGGCCTCGGCGGCGGAGGAGGCGCGCGCCGCGGACGCGCGCGGACGGGCGGAGAAGGCGGCGGGTTCGGCGCTGGCGACGAGGTCGCGAGGCGGGCGGCGAGCAGGCGGCGGGCGCGCGGGCGCTGGCGCCATGAAGGGCGGCGGAGATGGGCCATGGGGGGCTGCCTCGGCCCGAAGCGGGCGGGCGCGGGGCTGAGGAGAGAGAGAGAGGGTGGCGGGTGAGGTGGCGGCGTGGGATTGGGTGCGGGCGGCGGCGGAGCTGAGGTGGCGCCGGCTGATTGGCCGGGGCGACGTGGAGGCGGCGGCGGACACGTCCGGCGCGCGGAGGGGGAGGTTGGCTAGGGTTAGACTGCGAAAATCCGGGGGAGGAAGACATATATATAGGTAGAGGGAGCTAGGAGAGTCCAAATGAGGTGCGGTTTTCGGCCACGCGATCGTGATCGAACGACCGAGAGCATGGAGGGGAGTTTGCTGGGTTTTGGGCCACTTTGGAAGGGTGTTGGGCTGCAAAGAGAAAGAGGGGTTTACGGTTATCCTGTTAACCGTTGGAGTACCAAACGACCTCCAAATGATCCGAAACTTGACAGGCGGTCTACCGGTGCTATACCAAGGCCGCTTGACAAACCCCGGTCCATTCCGAGACCGTTTAACACCCGCACACGAAAATAGGTAAAAGGGGCGCCGGGAGACATAGGAGTGCCGGATTGCAAAACGGACAACGGGGAAAATGCTTGGATGCATGAGACGAACACGTATGCAAAATGAAATGCACATGATGACATGGTATGAAATGCAGATGATGACATGGCAAAGTGCAACACGCAAGAAAATGACATGGCAACAACGACGAATAACTGGCGGACACCTGGCGCATCGAATCCGGGGCGTTACAACACTCCTCCACTAACAAGAGATCTCGTCCCGAGATCTTAGGACCGAGACGGAAGGGAAAAGGGAAGAGGTGAAACAAGAACTCAAGAGAAGAAGCAAAGAATCGAGAGCACTCAAGAAGAAGAGAGGAACGACGAGAATGACGAGAATCGAAAGCTCATGGAATCAGATAGACTATGAAACAACTCGTTCTAACCGGAGTGGTTAGAATGAGAAAAGAAACGGATAAGACTGAAAGGATTTAGGCAGCACACCGGTTAAAACATGGAGGAATAGAACTTGAACTTGATAGGATGGAATGATACTTGATGAAGACATGACACAAAACCTCCGGAAAGAATTGAAAGAGTTGAATGAAAAGAACTTAGAAGGAAGGATTGAGTGGATTTGAATATCTGAGAAGAACAAAGAGATGCAAAACTCCACTTCAAAAGAATACGGAGATTTAATTGCACTTCGAAAAGCAAGAAGGAGAGATACTTGAGCTCCACCAACAAAATCTTGATGAACACTTGATGAAAAGATTAAATCATAAAGAACCGCCATGAAGAACTCCGGTGACAAAAAGGATGATGAGATAGAATGAAGGAAGAAAGAATAAGATGAGCCTGCGATGAATTAGATGGAGGATTCCCACGAAATGACTGAGGAAATTGAACTCCGGATAAGAAAAGATGAAAACACTTGAAACTAGAATTTATTCATCAAGAACAAACTCCGAAGAAAAAGATTAATCACTTTGATGAAATAAGAATAAGATTTATTGTATGCTTATCCTTCATCAAATTAAATTGATGACAAGCAATGGATTTTGCATACTACTTATTCTCGATGAAAAGGATTGAGAAGTGACATAACGCAAACTTGAGAAGGTCTTCAAGAACCACCGGTAGGATTGGAAAGAACGAAAGGATTAATATGATAATCAAAGAAAAAGAATCTTGAACGAACCACCGTAAGAATTCGGAAATGACTGATGAAAGAGAATGAATCGCCGGGAAGACTTAGAAGAACAAATATGCTCGAGGGGATTTAGATGCAAAAGAACAAAGAGATCATGAGCTGGTTGAAGAATATTGAGATGAACGAAGCTGAAAACTTGGAACGAAGAAATATTCCGAAAAGATGACCTCCGGATGATCGAGATAGAAAACAACTCCTAAAATACTCCGGATGGATGAAAAGAATTGCACAACTGGAAACAATTAGATAGGACAACATCGAGCTAGCAGCATGAACCTCCGGGAGAACGGACAAGATTTAAGAGGAATTCTACTTCGGTCTTCAAAGCTGAGAAAGACGGCGAGAAATACCACCAAAATTAATGAGATACTTCGGAAGAATGAAAAGCAAAGAGGTTGAGCCAACAATGACAAGAATTTGAAATCGATCTTGGAAAAGGCACGTGACTGATGATATTCATTCTTACGTCACACTTGAAAAGAATTGAGAATAACTCCGGGGGAATTAGAAGAGTCAGGTAAGACCTGTGGGTTAGGGCCCACTAAAAAGAAAACACCGTTAGAAAGGATTGTTCAACAGATAGATGATGCACCGGAATAATTGAAATATTTGACTGAGGTGACAACCTCGAATTAATTGGCACACAGACGAATCTCCTGATATGTCTTCCGAACTCCGGAATGATAAACTGGCGAGAGACGAACGAGCAAAGAGAACACTTCGAAGGACAAGAATATGATTAACCCGAAAAACTTGAATTGAGTGCACCGGAAAAAGAAAGGGATGAAGAATGACGAACAAGACGAGAATTCACCGGTTGAAATAATTGAGGGAAGACTAAAGAGGCTCCACATGAATGGAATTGATGGTCGGAAGAAACTCGAACTCCGGGAAGAAAAAGGGTGGGAGGGCGGGAAAACAAAGACAACTTGGAAGGGGAAAAATCGACGAATATCTTGAAGAGAAAACACCAGTTGAAATCATTGAGGAAAGAAAGCAAAGACTTCCCACGAGTAGGATGGATACTCGATTACGAACTCCGGTTCCGAGAAGAAGAAGGGAGGGCGGGTGGGAAAATAAGACAACTGAGGATTGAACTTGCAAGGATGAAGAGACTCGAGTCGACTTGACGAGAAATGCACCGGGTGAAAAGAGCTGAGGAACAACTACCGGAAAAACCAACTGCGTGATCCTAAAGAAAAATTTGAAGGGGAAGAGAAGTAGTTCAAAACACCTACGACAAGATTTCTCACCAGAGCGACGAAGGGGCTGAGGAGTAAAAAGAATTCCTATTCTCCGATATAACTAGACTCCAAAATAGTTTTATTCTAGACTCAACAACGGCCAAACTACACGATCAATCAAGGGGGCTCCTAGGGTCGGTCGAGGCTCTGATACTAACTTGTCACGCCCAATATGCGACCCTATCCAAAAGGAACTCGATGGTCCCACCAAGGATAGACCCGCATATTGAAACGCTTTTGCAAGGTGGATATCATTACATCAACATTACATAATAGTGGGGATACATACATAAGGCACGAATGCCACAAGAATACAACAACATCATATACAAGATCAACATCCGACTACGGATGAAACATAAACGAAGCTCAAACGACATCCACCTGCTAGCCTGAAGCTGCCGACCGAACCTATCCCCGATCGAAGAAGCGGAAGAAGAACTCCAACACAAGTAAACATCGCTCTCACGTCATGATCATCGCAAACCTGTACCTGCAACTGGTGGTGTAGTAATCTGTGAGCCACGAGGACTCAGCAATCCCATTACCATGGGTATCAAGACTAGCAAAGCTTAATGGGAAAGGAAGGGATAAAGTGGTGAGGTTGCAGCAGCGACTAAGCAAGTATGGTGGCTAACATACGCAAATGAGAGCGGGAAGAGAAACAAAGGAACGGTCGGCAACTAGTAATGATCAAGAAGTGATCCTGAACTCCTACTTACGTCAAACATAACCCTGAAACCGTGTTCTCCTCTCGATCAACCCCGAAAAGAGACACTCACGGTTACGCACACGGTTGGTGTATTTTAGAAGAGTTTGCTTCAAGTTTACTACAACCGGATATCAACAAATTCCCATCTGCCACATAACCGCGGCACGGCTCTCGAAAGTTTAAACCTGCAGGGTGTCCCAACTTAGCCCATGATAAGCTCTCGCGATCAACGAAGGATATTCTTCTCCCCGGAAGACCCGATCAGTCTCGGAATCCGGCTACAAGACATTTCGACAGCAATAAAACAAGACCAGCAAAGCCGCCCGGATGTGCCGACAAATCTGATAGGAGCTGCACATATCTCGGTCTCAAGGCACACCGGATGAGCAGTCCGCATAACTAAAACCAGACCTCAAGTTGCCTTGAGGGGCGCTGCTGGGCTCTAGTTCGGGCCAGCACTCAAGGAGCACTGGTCCGGGGGCTAAAATAAAGATGACCCTTGGGCTCCGAAACCCAAGGGAAAAAGGGCATAGGTGAGGCAAATGGTAAAACCAATGTTGGGCCTTCTTTGGAGGAGTCTTATTCAAAGCGAACTGTCAAGGGGTCCCATAAATCACCCGACCGCGTTAGGGACGCAAAATCCGGGAACATAACACCGATATGACGGAAACTAGGCGGCAAGAGTGGAACAAAACACCGTGCATAAGGCCGAGCCTTCCACCATTTACCAAGTATATAGATGCATTAATTAAATCAGATATATTGTGATATCCCAACAAGTAAACATGTTCCAACAAGGAACAACATCTCCATGTTCCAACAAGGAACAAACTTCATCTTCACCTGCAACTAACAACGCTATAAGAGGGGCTGAGCAAAGCGGTAACATAGCCAAACAACGGTTTGCATAGGAACGGTGCAAAAGGTTAGAGGCTGACATGGCAATTTGGGATGGCTTGGTAAACAGGTAATAGGTAGCGCAGCATAGCGATAGAACGAAGCAACTACCATAGCAATGATAGTAGTGAGATCCAGGGTAGCGGTCATCTTGCCTGAAATCCCGCAAGGAAGAAGAACGAGTCCATGAAGAAGACGAACGGATGAAGCGAACCAAGCGTGAGACGAACTAATCCTCACGATCGCAACTAAACAGAACTAACAAGAAGAAGCACACCACATAGTAAACACACCACACATGAACAAGGCACGATGCACAACCAAGCATGATGCATGACAAAGCTACATGAAGCTACTCATGGCAAGAGATGATGCAAACAAGAGCAACAAATCAAAGCAAGTTTAAATGAGGCCGAAACACCATAGAACAATTCGGTAAGTCCTCATATGCAAATTTCGAAATTGGTCCAGATCTGAATAAACCTTATGTTCAAGTTGTTAAACAGCAAGTTAAAATGCACCACGATGATCTACACGAAATTCTAGTCAAGTTACATATAAAGTTCATTAGATTCGGAGCTATGGGCTAGAAGATATGAGCAAAACAAGATAAACATGGCATTGATGCAAAATGTACCCAAACATCAAGCAAACACCTCAAAACAAGGATGCAACATGATAATATGAAACTACATGCAAAAACAAGCAAGTTTCATATAGAGCACACTCAAAACGGAGCAACGGTTCAACACATACACATGAAACAAGTTATAGCAACAATCTGTCCAAAACAGCAACTAGGCATATTGCAAGCATCAAAACAACAAGCTACAGCACCTCAACTTGATAACAAAAGGCATGGACATGATGTACAGGTAAATCATTACAAAACATGAACACTGAGCTATCTCCAGAAATCAATAGAACATGCTCAAAAACACATGGCAAGATTGCAAATAATAACAGTTTCAGGCATTGGCAGAAATAACATCAGGTTGCAATGTTTAGAGCTATCAAACAACATGTTACAGGAACTTAACATGGCAAACAAAGGCATGGCATGAATCTACTAAATGCATAGAACAAAAACCCTTACTGACCATAAGCCAAAAGGGAACAGAAAATATGATGGCACCCACGTAAACATGGCAAGTTATATTACAGATTTAAACATGGCAGGAACAACGACAAGTAGGCATGTTGGTGAGCTTGAACCACTCACCACAGAGCAATACATGGCATGGCAAGGCAACCAACAGTAAGAAGACATGGCATAGAAGCTATACATATCAAGAACAACATCATAGCATACACGGATCAACTACAACAACCTTGGCAAAATTGAATAACATGTAAACAATCTGCCAGGAAACATTTTATAGCAAAAGTAGAGCTCGATTGACTCAAGCTATGGCACTCCATAATTGCAAACAAGGGCATGGATGGATAGAGCAAGTCATGTATAACAAAACATCCTTACTGAAGTATCTCAAAATATGCATGGATCTCTCAGAGCATCAAATTAACATGGCATAAAAATATCAGCCAAAACAGGCTGAAAACAGCAACATCAAGACACCTAGTTTGCATGCTTGTGCTAGTCACCACAGAGATCACAAAAATACATGGCAAGCACCACTGTAAAGAAGACATGGCATATTACAAAACACATGTAGGACTCAAGTCCATAGGATGCACACATCAATCATGGCAAAAATGACAAAAGTGCATGTTCTGATAAGAATCAGAACCTAACATCACATAGCACTATTGCAACAGCATTTCGGGCATCAAGATGAGCTCAAATGAAAATGATGCAATGAGATGAAATGATCTACTCTTTGATACGAACAATTTGACATATTACACGCGCAAAACGGAGCAACGATGACAGAGTTATGATGCAACGAAAATGCAACAAAATAATAGCAGATAAATGACTTGGGGGAAACGGGGGAGAGGGAGAAGTCAACCCTTGGCACGGATTACGAGGTTGGCCCGAGTGGGCGCCGGAGTTGAGGCAGGAGAGGAGGCAGAGCTCGCCGGAGCGGAGGGGAGGCCGGGCGGCGCGGCCATCCGGCGAGAGCGGAGGCGGGCGGCTGGCGGCGTTCTCGGCGGCGGAGAGGAGGCGGCGGCCGCGACGCGCGCGGACGGGCGGAGAAGGCGGGGGTCCGCGCGGGCGACGGAGCCGCGAGGCGGGCGGCGAGCAGCAGTAGCGGGCGCGCTGGCGCTGGCGCCATGAAGCGGCGGGCGGAGATGGGCTCATGGGCCGCCTGCCCGAAAGCGGACGGCGCGGGCTGAGGAGAGAGAGAGAGGGTGGCGGGTGAGGTGGCGGCGTGGGATTGGGTGCGGGCGGCGGCGGAGCTGACGTGGCGCCGGCTGATTGGCCGGGGCGACGTGGAGGCGGCGGCGGACACGTCCGGCGGCGGGGTGGACACGTTCGGCGCGCGGAGGGGGAGGTTGGCTAGGGTTAGACTGCGAAAATCCGGGGGAGGAAGACATATATATAGGTAGAGGGAGCTAGGAGAGTCCAAATGAGGTGCGGTTTTCGGCCATGCGATCGTGATCGAACGACCGAGAGCATGGAGGGGAGTTTGCTGGGTTTTGGGCCACTTTGGAAGGGTGTTGGGCTGCAAAGAGAAAGAGGGGTTTACGGTTACCCGGTTAACCGTTGGATTACCAAACGACCTCCAAATGATCCGAAACTTGACAGGCGGTCTACCGGTGCTATACCAAGGCCGCTTGACAAACTTCGGTCCATTCCGAGACCGTTTAACACCCGCACACGAAAATAGGTAAAAGGGGCGCCGGGAGACATAGGAGTGCCGGATTGCAAAACGGACAACGGGGAAAATGCTTGGATGCATGAGACGAACACGTATGCACAATGAAATGCACATGATGACATGGTATGAAATGCAGATGATGACATGGCAAAGTGCAATACGCAAGCAAATGACATGGCAACAACGACGAATAACTGGCGGACACCGCGATCGAATCCGGGGCGTTACATTAATCCCTTCCTTCGAGTTTGTTCTTGATGAATAAATTCTAGTCCCAAGTGTTTTCATCTTTTCCGGAGTTCAAATTTCTCGCCATTTTGTCGGAATCCTCCATCTAATTCATCGCAGGCTCATCTTATTCTTTCTTCCTTCATTCTATCTCATCACCTTTTGTTACCGGAGTTCTTCACGGTGGATCGTCATGATTTAATTCATCCTCCAAAGAGTTCATCAAGATTCTTGTTGGTGGAGTTCAAGTATCTTTCCTTCTCGCATCTCAAGTGCAATTAATTCTCCATATTCTTTTGAAGTGGAGTTTCGCATTTCTTCGCTCCTCTAAGCTATCCAATCATTTCGCTTGTGGCGGTTATCATCTTATGATCTTGAGATGTTACCTATAAGCCCACAACAAGCTTATTTCTTTTCGTTGTTGATTTTCTCAACAACTCCGCTCAGTCCTTCCTTCTAAGTTATTTTCATTCAATTCTTTCAATTCTTCCGGAGGCATTGTGTTGTTCCTCTCTCACAACTATCGCTCCATTTTGTCAAACTCAGTTCCATTCCTCCATGTTTTAACCGGAGTGCTGCCTAAATTCTTCCATTCTTATTCGCTTTTATCTCGTTCTAACCAAGTGGTTTCATAGCCTTTCGATTCCTTGAGCTGATTCTCGCCATTCTCGCTGTTCCTCTCTTCTTCTCGAGTGCTCTCGATTCTTTGGTTCTTCTCTTGAGTTCTTGTTTCACCTCATCCCTTTTCCTCTCCGTCTCGGTCCTAAGATCTCGGGACGAGATCCCTTGTTAGTGGAGGAGTGTTGTAACGCCCCGGATTCGATGCGCCAGGTGTCCGTCAGTTATTCGTTGTTGTTTCCATGTCATTTGCTTGCGTGTGGCATTTTTTCCATGTCATCATGTGCATTTTATTTTGCATACGTGTTCGTCTCATGCATCCGAGCATTTTCCCGTTGTCGCTTTTGCAATCCGCACTCCTATGTCTCCAGCGCCCCTTTTGCCTCTTTTCATCTCGGGTGTTAAATGGTCTCGAATGGACCGAGGTTTGCAAGCGGCCTTGGTATAGCACCGTAGACCGCCTGTCAAGTTTCGTGCCATTTGGAGGTCGCTTGATACTCCAACGGTTAACCGGTAACCGCAAAAGCCTCCTTCTCTTTGCAGCCCAACACCCTTCCAAAGTGGCCCAAAGCCCAGCAACTCCCTCCATGCTCTCGGTCGCTCGATCACGATCGTGGGCGAAAACCGTGCCTCTCTTTGGACTCTCCTAGCTCCCTCTACCTATAAATATGTGCCCTCCCCGAATTCTCGCAGACCAAACCCTAACCTAGTCCCTCTGCGCACGGACAAAACCCCGCCGACGGACATGTCCGCCTCCGCCTCAAGAGCCAATCCGCGCCGCCATCGCCACCCAGCCGCCCACCGCCGCCGCCGGGCCCGTGGAGCCCAGATCGACCCGCCGGGCGCGCGCGCCCGAGGGAGCCCGCGAACCGCCGACCGCACCGCCTTGCGGACCGCTTTCGCCGCCTTGGCGCCATCGCGGCGACCAACTCCGGCGACCGGAGCTCGCCGCCCGACTACGCCTTCGCCGCCAACCACGCCGGCCTCCTCCTCGCCGCGCGCCACCGCGCCCAGCCTCGGCCAAGGCCAGCGCCCAGATCCGCCGTCGCCCCCCCGCCGCCCGGCTCCGCCACGCCCGGCCGCCTCACCCGGCCCGGCCTCCGCCGCCCGCCGCCCGGCCCGCGCCCGCCTCAAGGCCTCGGATCCGGCAGATCCGGCGAGATCCGTCCGATCCGCCATCTCCGGCCTCCCCGGTGTCTTCCCCGTCGTCTCCGGCGACCTCTCCGGCGAGCTCGCGCCGCCGCCTCGATATCCGTGCAAACTGAAGGTTGACCCCGAACCTGCTAAGTCCCAGATTTTTGTAATTTTCATGCCATGTTCGTCATGCCGTATCTCTGCATCCGTAGCTCCATTTTGCGCGTGTAATATGTCAAATTGTTCGCCTCGACGAGTACTTCAGTTCATTCCATTGCATCATATTCATTTGAGTTCATCTTGATGCCTGAATCTTCGTTGCGAACGTGCTATGTGATGTTAATCTGCTGAAACTGTTATAACTTGATGATTTGTCATTTTTGCCATGATTGATGTGTGTATCCTATGAGGTTGATGTCTACATGTGTTTTGATCTATGTCATTCCATATTCACAGTGGTGCCATCCATGTATTTTTGTGATTCCTGTAGTGAGTGCTTCAAGCTTGTTAAGTAGGGTACTTGCTGTTGCTGTTTTGCATGTCTGAATCTGCTATATCATGATGCTATGTTAACCTGCTTCTACAAGTCATTCTATGCATAATCTGGAGATGTTCACTAAGGATGTTTTTTTAAACATGTCATACTCTATCCATCCATGCCCATGGTTGCAATTATTGTCTGCTGTAACTTGTTGTTATCTTGCTCTCAAGTTGCTAAATAATGTTGCTGTCAGCCTGTTAACATTAAGTTCAATGTTGCCATGTTTGTTGTCAGTTATCCATGCACTCTATGAACTTGCTCTTGCCATTCTTAGCTTCATAAACTTGTCTTCTTACTGTGAGTTGCCTTGTCATGCCATGTATTGCTCTGTGGTGAGTGGTTCAAGCTCACCAACATGCCTACTTATTGTTGTTCCTGCCATGTATGAATCTATAATATAACTTGCCATGTTAACATGGGTGCTATCATATCTTCTGATCCTTTTTGGCTCATGGTCAGTAAAGGACATTTGTTCTATGCATTTAGTAGTATCATTCCACGCCTCTGTTTGCCATGATAAGTTCCTGTAGCATGTCGTTTGATAGCTCTAAACATTACAACCTGATGTTATTTCCTGATAAGTCTGAATCTGTTAGTATTTGCAATCTTGCCATGTCATTTTGAGCCTGTTCTAGTTGTTTCTGGAGATAGCTCAGTGTTCATGTTTTGTCATGCTTTACCTGTACATCATGCCCATGCCTTTTGTTATTACGTTGAGATGCTGTAGCATAGTGTTTTGATGCTTTCAATATGCCTACTTGCTGTTATGGACAAATTGTTGTTATGCCTTGTATTGTGTGTATGTGTTGAACCGTTGCTCCGTTTTGAGTGTGCTCTATATGAAACTTGCTTGATTTTGCATGTAGTTTCATATTATCATGTTGCATCTTTGTTTTGAGGTGTTTGCTTGATGTTTGTATGCATTTTGCATCAATGCCATGTTTAACTTGTTTTGCTCATATCTTCTAGGCCGTAGTCTCAATCTAATGAACTTTATATGTAACTTGACTAGATTTTCGTGTAGATCATCGTGGTGCATCTTAACTTGCTGTTTAACAACTAGAACATAAGGTTTATTCAGATCTGGACCAATTTCGAAATTTACATATGAGGACTTACCGGAATTGTTATATGTTGTTTCCGGCCTCATTTAAACTTGCCTTGATGTGTTGTTCTTGTTTGCATCATCTCTTGCCATGAGTAGCTTCATGTAGTCTTGCCTTGCATCATACTTGGTTGAGCATCATGTCTTGTATATGTGTGGTGTGTTTACTATGTTGTGTGCTTCTTCTTGTTAGTTCCTGTTTCGCTATGATCGTGAGGATTCGTTCGCTCACGCTTGGTTCGGCTTCATCCGGTCGTCTTCTTCATGGACTCGTTCTTCTTCCTTGCGGGATTTCAGGCAAGACGACCGTCACCTTGGATCTCATTACTATCATTGCTATGCTAGTTTCTTCGTTCTATCGCTATGCTGCGCTACCTATCACCTGTTTATTCAAGCCTCCCCAAATTGCCATGAACCTCTAACCTTTGTCACCCTTCCTAGCAAACCGTTGCTTGGCTATGTTACCGCTTTGCTCAGCCCCTCTTATAGCGTTGCTAGTTGCAGGTGAAGTTGAAGACTGCTCCATGGTGGACGTGATTTTGTTGGGATATCACAATATCTCTTCTATTATTAATGCATCTATATACTTGGTAAAGGGTGGAAGGCTCGGCCTTATGCCTGGTGTTTTGTTCCACTCTTGCCGCCCTAGTTTCCGTCATATCGGTATTATGTTCCCGGATTTTGCGTCCCTAACGCGGTTGGGTGATTTATGGGACCCCTTGACAGTTCGCTTTGAATAAGACTCCTCCAAAGAAGGCCCAACCTTGGTTTTACCATTTGCCTCACCACCACCTATTTTCCCTTGGGAGTAATTAACCCAAGGGTCATCTTTATTCAGCCCCCCCGGGCCAATGCTTGTCTAAGTGTTGGTCCAAACTAGAGCACCGTGCGGGACCATCCCTTGGCAACTTGGGTTACGTCGGTACCCGTACGCTTAGCTCATCCGGTCGTGGCCTGAGACGAGATACGTGCGGCTACTATCAGGATGTCGGCACGCCGGGAGGTCTTGCTGGTCTTGTTTTATTCTTGTCGAAATGTCTTGTAGCCGGATTCCAGACTGACCGGTCTTCCCGGGAGAAGGAATATCCTTCGTTGATCGCGAGAGCTTATCATGGGCTAAGTTGGGACACCCCGCAGGGTTTGAACTTTCGAAAGCCGTGCCCGCGGTTATGTGGCAGATGGGAATTTGTTAATATCCGTTGTAGTAAACTTGAAGTAAACTCTTCTAAAATACACCAACCGTATGCGAACGGTGAGTGTCTCTTTTCGGGTGGATCGGGAGGAGAACACGGTTTCGGGTTATGTCGACGTAAGTAGGAGTTCAGGATCACTTCTTGATCATTACTAGTTGACGACCGTTCCTTTGTTTCTCTTCTCGCCTCATTTGCGTATGTTAGCCACCATGTCATGCTTAGTCGCTGCTGCAACCTCACCACTTTACCCCTTCCTTTCCCATTAAGCTTTGCTAGTCTTGATACCCATGGTAATGGGATTGCTGAGTCCTCGTGGCTCACAGATTACTACAACAACAGTTGCGGTGTACCAGTTGTTGCGATGATCATGACGCCGAGAGCGATGTTTGCTTGTATTGGAGTTCTTCTTACGCTTCTTCTTCGATCGGGGATAGGTTCCGGTCGGCAGCCTGGGCTAGTAGGGTGGATATTGTTTGAGCTTCTGTTGATGTTTCATCCGTAGTCGGATGTTGATCTTGTATATGATGTTGATGTATTCTTGTGGCATTGTATGCCTTTTGTATGTATCCCCATCTATTATGTAATGTTGATGTAATGATATCCACCTTGCAAAAGCGTTTCAATATGCGGGTCTATCCTTGGTGGGACCGTCGAGTTCCTTTTGGATAGGGTCGCATATTGGGCGTGACACTTGGTTCATTGCATATCCCGGTACACCGCCGGAGGCATTCGTATAGAGTCATACTTTGTTCTAGTATCGAGTTGTAATCATTGAGTTGTAAATAAATAGAAGTGTGATGATCATCATTTTTCTAGAGCATTGTCCCAAGTGAGGAATTAAAAAAATAGAAAGGCCATGAAAAAAAGAGAAGGCCCAAAAAAATGAGAGAAAAAGAGAGAAGGGACAATGTTACTATCCTTTACCACGCCTGTGCTTCAAAGTAGCACCATAATCTTCATGATAGAGAGTCTCTTGTTTTGTCACTTTCATATACTAGTGGGAATTTTTCATTATAGAACTTGGCTTGTATATTCCAACAATGGGCCTCCTCAAGTGCCCTAGGTCTTCGTGAGCAAGCAAGTTGGGTGCACACCCACTTAGTTTCTTTTGTTGAGCTTTCATATATTTATAGCTCTAGTGCATCCGCTGCATGGCAATCCCTACTCCTTTCATTAACATCAATCAATGGGCATCTCCATAGCTCATTGATTAGCCTTGTTGATGTGAGGCTTTCTCCTTTTTTGTCTTATCCACATAACCCCCATCATCATATTCTATTCCACCCATAGTGCTATGTCCATGGCTCGCGCTCATATATTGCGTGAAGGTTTATAAGTTCGAGATTACTAAAGTATGAAACAATTGCTTGGCTTGTCATCGGGTTGTGCATGATGAGAGCATTCTTGTGTGACGAAAATGGAGCATGACTAAACTATATGATTTTGTAGGGATGAACTTCCTTTGGCCATGTTATTTTGAGAGGACATAATTGCTTAGTTAGTATGCTTGAAGTATTATTATTTTTATGTCAATATGAACTTTTATCTTGAATCTTTCGGATCTGAATATTCATATTCATACCATAATTAAGAAGAATTACATTGAAATTATGCCAAGTAGCACTCGCATCAAAATTCTGTTTTTTATCATTTACCTACTCGAGGACGAGCAGGAATTAAGCTTAGATGCTTGATACGTCTCCAACGTATCTATAATTTTGATTGCTCCATGCTATATTATCTTCTGTTTTGGACATTATTGGGCTTTATTATTCACTTTTATATTATTTTGGGACTAACCTATTAACGGAGGCCCAAATTGTAATTGCTGTTTTTTGCCTATTTGAGTTTCAGAAAAAGAATATCAAGCGGAGTCCAGACGGAATGAAACCTTCGGGAACGTGATTTTCGAACTAACATGATCCAGGAGACTTAGACCCTACGTAAGAGAAGCTTCCAGGAGGCCACGAGGTAGGGGGTGTGCCTACCCCCCCCCCCAGGCACGCCCTCCATCCTCGTGGGCCCCCTGTTGCTCCACCAACATACTTCTTCCTCCTGTATATACCCACGCACTTCAAACGATCGAACAGGAGCCAAAACCTAATTCCACCGCCTCAACCTTACGTACTCCACGAGATCCCATCTTGGGACATGTTCCTGAGCTCCCGGGGGCATCCATCACTGGAGGGTTTCTACATCAACACCATAGCCTCTCCGATGAAGTGTGAGTAGTTTACCTCAGACCTTGGGTCCATAGTTAGTAGCTAGATGGCTTCCTCTCTCTTTTGGATCTCAATACAATGTTCTCCCCCTCTCGTGGAGAACTATTCGATGTAATCTTCTTTTTATGTGTGTTTGTTGAGACCGATGAATTGTGGGTTTATGATCAAGTTTATCTATGAACAATATTTGAATCTTCTCTGAATTCTTTTATGTATGATTGGTTATCTTTGCAAGTATCTTCGAATTATCAGTTTGGTTTGGCCTACTAGATTAATCTTTCTTGCAATGGTAGAAGTGCTTAGCTTTGGGTTCAATCTTGCGGTGTCCTTTCCCAGTGACAATAGGGGCAGCAAGGCACGTATTGTATTGTTGCCATCGAGGATAACAAGATGGGTTTTTTATCATATTGCATGAATTTACCCCCCTACATCATGTCATCTTGCTTAAGGCGTTACTCTGTTTTCATGAACTTAATACTCTAGATGCATGCTGGATAGCGGTCGATGAGTGGAGTAATAGTAGTAGATGCAGGCAAGAGTCGGTCTACTTGTCTCGGACGTGATGCCTATATACATGATCATACCTTGATATTCTCATAACTATGCTCAATTCTATCAATTGCTCAACAGTAATTTGTTCACCCACTGTAAAATATTTATGCTCTTGAGAGAAGCCACTAGTGAAACCTATGGCCCCCGGGTATATCTTCATCATATTAATCTTCCAACACTTATTTATTTCCTTTGCTTTTACTTTGATTTTATTTTACTTTGCATCTAATCATAAAAATACCAAAAAATATTATCCTAACATATCTATCAGATCTCACTCTCGTAAGTGACCCTGAAGGGATTGACAGCCCCTTATCGTGTTGGTTGCGAGGATTTATTTGTTTTGTGTAGGTGCGAGGACTAGCGATAACCTCCTACTAGATTGATACCTTGGTTATCAAAATCGAGGGAAATACTTACGCTATTTTGCTGCATCACCTTTCCTCTTCATGGAAAAACCAACGCAATGCTCAAGAGGTAGCACACGCCGCTCTCGGCGGCATCTCGAGCACGCGACGCCGCCCTGGTGCGCCCCATGAGTGGCGCCTGTGGCTCTTTCGTGGCGGTACCTGGGCTCATCATCACGGTGTCGCTTCATCGCGCGCACTGGAAGGCTGATATGTCTCCAACATATCTATAATTTTTGATTGTTCCATGCTTTATATTATCTGTTTTGGACGCTTAATGGGCTTTATTATGCACTTTTATATTATTTTGGGACTAACCTATTAACCAAGGCCCGTGCAAATTGCTGTTTTTTGCCTATTTCAAGAGCCGCAGAAAAGGAATATCAAACGGAATCCAAACGGAATGAAACCTTCACGAGGATCATTTTTGGAACAAACGCAATCCAGGAGACTTTTAGCGGGCGTCAAGGAAGCAATGAGGCGGCCACGAGGTAGGAGGGCGCGCCTGAGGTAGGCGTGCCCCACCTGGCTCCATCGACCTACTTCTTTCGCCTATATACTCATATACCCTAAAACATCCAGAGCACCACGAAACCCTATTTCCACTGGCTTGCAACCTTACATGCCAGAGATCCCATCTTGGGGCTTTTTCCTAAGGCTCACGGAGGAGGAATCGATCACGAGGGCTTCTACATCAACACCATAGCCTCTTCGATGATGTGTGAGTAGTTTTACAGACCTTCGGGTCCATAGTTATTAGCTAGATGGCTTCTTTCTCTCTTTGGATCTCAATACAAAGTTCTCCTCGATCTTCTTGGAGATCTATTTGATGTAATTCTTTTGCGGTGTGTTTGTCAACATCCGATGAATTGTGGGTTTATGATCAAGATTATCTATGAACAATATTTGATTCTTCTCTGAATTCTTATATGCATGATTTAATATCTTTGCAAGTCTCTTCAATTATCAGTTTGGTTTGTCCTACTAGATTGATCTTTCTTGCAATGGGAGAAGTGCTTAGCTTTGGGTTCAATCTTATGTGTCCTTTCCCAGGATGTAAAGGGCAGCAAGGCACGTGATTGTATTGTTGCCATCGAGGATAAAAATATGGGGTTTAAATCATATTGCTTGAGTTTATCCCTCTACATCATGTCATCTTGCCTAATGCGTTACTCTGTTCTTATGAACTTAATACTCGGATGCATGCCGATAGCGGTTGATGTGTGGAGTAGATGTGTGGAGTAATAGTAGTCGATGCGAATCGCTTTGGTCTACTTGTCACATACGTGATGCCTATATACATGATCATGCCTAGATATTCTCATAACTATGCACTTTTCTATCAATTGCTCGATAGTAATTTGTTCACCCACCGTATATTATGCTATCTTGAGAGAAGCCACTAGTGAAACCTATGGCCCCGGTCTATTTTACATCATATTAGTTTCCGTCAACTTGCCAATTTTGTCGCCGCTTATTTTGTAATCTTTACTTTCCAATCTCTACAACAAAATACCAAAAGTATTTAGGTGGGCGCCGGAGACATAGGAGTGCCGGATTGCAAAACGGACAACGGGAAAATGCTTGGATGCATGAGACTAACACGTATGCAAAATGAAATGCACATGATGACATGATATGAAATATGATGACATGGCAAAGTGCAACACGCAAGAAATGACATGGCAACAACGACGAATAATCAATGGACACTGGGCGATCAATCCGGGCGCTATAACACTCCTCCACTAATAAGAGATCTCGCCCGAGATCTTAGGACCGAGACGGAAGGGAAAAGGAAGAGAAACAAGAACTCAAGAGAAGAAGCAAAGAATCGAGAGCACTCAAGAAGAAGAGAGGAACGACGAGAATGACGAGAATCGAAAGCTCATGGAATCAGATAGACTATGAATAAACTCGCTCTAACCGAGTGGTTAGAATGAGAAAAGAAACGATAAGACCGAAAGGATTTAGGCAGCAATCGGTTAAAACATGGAGGAATAGAACTTGAACTTGATAGGATGGAATGATACTTGATGAAGACATGACACAAAACTCCGGAAAGAATTGAAAGAGTTGAATGAAAAGAACTTAGAAGGAAGGATTGAGGATTTGAATATCCGAGAAGAACAAAGAGATGCAAAACTCCACTTCAAAAGAATACGGAGATTTAATTGCACTTCGAAAAGCAAGAAGGAGAGATACTTGAGCTCCACCAACAAAATCTTGATGAACACTTGATGAAAAGATTAAATCATAAAGAACCGCCATGAAGAACTCCGGTGACAAAAAGGATGATGAGATAGAATGAAGGAAGAATAAGATGAGCTTCAAGATGAATTAGATGGAGGATTCCATAAATGACCGAGGAAATTGAACTCCGGATAAGAAAAGATGAAAACACTTGAAACTAGAATTTATTCATCAAGAACAAACTCCAAGAAAAAGATTAATCACTTTGATGAAATAAGAATAAGATTTATTGTATGCTTATCCTTCATCAAATTAAATTGATGACAAGCAATGGATTTTGCATACTACTTATTCTTGAAAAGGATTGAGAAGTGACATAACGCAAACTTGAGAAGGTCTTCAAGAACCACCGTAGGATTGAAAGAACGAAAGGATTAATATGATAATCAAAGAAAAGAATCTTGAACGAACCACCGTAGAATTCGAAATGACTGATGAAAGAGAATGAATCGCGGAAGACTTAGAAGAACAAATATGCTAGGGGATTTAGATGCAAAAGAACAAAGAGATCATGAGCTGGTTGAAGAATATTGAGATGAACGGGTTGAAAACTTGGAACGAAGAAATATTCAAAAGATGACCTCGGATGATCGAGATAGAAAACAACTCCTAAAATACTCTGGATGGATGAAAAGAATTGCACAATGGAAACAATTAGATAGGACAACATCGAGCTAGCAAGATGAACTCCGGAGAACGGACAAGATTTAAGAGGACTACTTCTTCAAAGCTGAGAAAGACGGCGAAACACCACCAAAATTAATGAGATACTTCGAAGAATGAAAAGCAAAGAGGTTGAGCCAACAATGACAAGAATTTGAAATCGATCTGGAAAAGGCATCTGATCGATGATATTCATTCTTACGCCACACTTGAAAAGAATTGAGAATAACTCCGGGAATTAGAAGAGTCAGTAAGACCTGTGGGTTAGGGCCCACTAAAAGAAAACACCGTAGAAAGGATTGTTCAATGATAGATGATGCACCGGAATAATTGAAATATTTGAATGAGGTGACAACCTCGAATTAATTGGCACACGTATTAATCTCCCGATATGTCTTCCAACTCCGAATGATAAATCGGCGAGACGAACGAGCAAAGAGAACACTTCAAGGACAAGAATATGATTAACCTAAAAAACTTGAATTGAGCACCGGAAAGAAAGGGATGAAGAATGACTAACAAGACGAGAATTCACCGTTGAAATAATTGAGGGAAGACTAAAGAGGCTCCACATGAATGGAATTGATGGTCGAAGAAACTCAAATCTGGAAGAAAAAGGTGGAGGGCGGAAAACAAAGACAACTTGAAGGGAAAATCATAATATCTTGAAGAGAAAACACCAGTTGAAATCATTGAGGAAAGAAAGCAAAGACTTCCACGAGTAGGATGGATATCATTACGAACCCGTTCCAGAAGAAGAAGGGAGGGCGGTGGGAAAATAAGACAACCGAGGATTGAACTTGCAAGGATGAAGAGACTCGAGTCGACTTGACGAGAAATGCACCGGTGAAAAGAGTGAGAGAACAACTACCGAAAAACCAACCATGGATCCTAAAGAAAAATTTGAAGGGAAGAGAAGTAGTTCAAAACACCTACGCCAAGATTTCTCACCAGAGTTTATGAAGGGCTGAGGAGTAAAAGAATTCTATTCGATATAACTAGACTCCAAAATAGTTTTATTCTAGACTCAACAACGGCCAAACTACACGATCAATCAAGGGGCCTTAGGGTCGGTCGAGGCTCGATACTAACTTGAACACGCCTAATATGCCATCTCTATCCAAAAGGAACTCATGGTCCCACCAAGGATAGACCCAAGATATTGAAACGCTTTTGCAAGGTGGATATCATTACATCAACATTACATAATAGTGGGGATACATACAGGCACGTAATGCCACAAGAATACATCAACATCATATATAAGATCAACATCCGACTACGGATGAAACATAAATAAGCTCAAACGACATCCACTCGCTAGCCCAAAGGCCGACCGAACCTATCCCCGATCAAGAAGGAAGAAGAACTCCAACACAAGTAAACATCGCTTCTCACATGATCATCGCAAAACCTGTACTTGCAATCGGTGGTGTAGTAATCAGGAGCCACGAGGACTCAGAATCCCATTACCATGGGTATCAAGACTAGCAAAGCTTAATGGAAAGGAAGGGATAAAGTGGTGAGGTTGCAGCAGCGACTAAGCAATATGGTGGCTAACATACGCAAATGAGAGCGAAGAGAAACAAAGGAACGGTCGGCAACTAGTAATGATCAAGAAGTGATCCTGAACTCCTACTTACGCCAAACATAACCCTGAAACCGGTTCTCCTCTCGATCAACCCCAAAAGAGACACTCACGGTTACGCACACTTGGTGGTATTTTAGAAGAGTTTGCTTCAAGTTTACTACAACCGATATTAACAAATTCCATCTGCCACATAACCTGGCACGCTCTCGAAAGTTTAAACTGGGGTGTCCCAACTTAGCCCATGATAAGCTCTCGCGATCAACGGATATTCTCTCCCGGAAGACCCGATCGTCTCGAATCCTGCCACAAGACATTTCGACAAGAATAAAACAAGACCAAAGCCGCCCGGATGTGCCGACAACTCGATAGGAGCTGCACATATCTCGTCTCAAGGCACACCCGATGAGCAGTCCGCATAACTAAAACCAGACCTCGTTGCCGAGGGGCGCCATTGGGGTTTAGTTCGGGCCAAGACTTAAGGAGCATCGTCCGGGGGCTAAAAAGATGACCCTTGGGCTCCTAAACCCAAGGGAAAAGGGCATAGGTGAGGCAAATGGTAAAACCAATGTTGGGCCTTGCGGAGGAGTCTTATTCAAAGCGTAACCGTCAAGGGGTCCCATAAATCACCCGACTGCTAGGGACGCAAAATCCGGGAACATAATACCGATATGACGGAAACTAGGGCGCAAGAGTGGAACAAAACACTGCATAAGGCCGAGCCTTCCACCCTTACCAAGTATATAGATGCATTAATTAAATAAGATATATTGTGATATCCCAACAAGTAAACATGTTCCAACAAGGAACAACATCTCCATGTTCCAACAAGGAACAAACTTCATCTTCACCGCAACTAACAACGCTATAAGAGGGCTGAGCAAAGCGGTAACATAGCCAAACAACGGTTTGTATAGGAAGGTGCAAAAGGTTAGAGGCGACATGGCAATTTGGGATGGCTTGGTAAACAGGTAATAGGAAGTAGCATAGCGATAGAACGAAGCAACTAGCATAGCAATGATAGTAGTGAGATCCAGGTAGCGGTCATCTTGCCTGAAATCCCGCAAGGAAGAAGAACGAGTCCATGAAGAAGACGAACGGATGAAGCCGAACCAAGCGAGACGAATCTAATCTCACGATCGCAACTAAACAGAACTAACAAGAAGAAGCACACCATAGTAAACACACCACACATGAACAAGGCATGATGCACAACAAGCATGATGCATGACAAAGCTACATGAAGCTACTCATGGCAAGAGATGATGCAAACAAGAGCAACACATCAAAGCAAGTTTAAATGAGGCCGAAAACACATAGAACAATTCCTAAGTCCTCATATGCAAATTTCGAAATTGGTCCAGATCTGAATAAACCTTATGTTCAAGTTGTTAAACAGCAAGTTAAATGCACCACGATGATCTACACGAAATTCTAGTCAAGTTACATATAAAGTTCATTAGATTCGAGCTATGGGCTAGAAGATATGAGCAAAACAAGATAAACATGGCATTGATGCAAAATGCATACAAACATCAAGCAAACACCTCAAAACAAGGATGCAACATGATAATATGAAACTACATGCAAAAACAAGCAAGTTTCATATAGAGCACACTCAAAACGGAGCAACGGTTCAACACATACACATGAAACAAGTTATAGCAACAATCTGTCCAAAACAGCAACTAGGCATATTGCAAGCATCAAAACAACATGCTACAGCACCTCAACTTGATAACAAAAGGCATGGGCATGATGTACAGGTAAAGCATTAAAACATGAACACTGAGCTATCTCGTAAATCAACTAGAACATGCTAAAAACACATGGCAAGATTGCAAATAGCCTGTGCATTGGTAAATAACATCAAAGTTGCAATGTTTAGAGCTATCAAACAACATGTTACAGGAACTTAACATGGCAAACAAAGGCATGGCATGAATCTACTAATGCATAGAACAAAAGTCCTTATCCATAAGCCAAAAGGGAATAAAATATGATGGCACCCATGTAAACATGGCAAGTTATATTACGATTCAACATGGCAGAACAACGATAAGTAGGCATGTTGGTGAGCTTGAACCACTCACCACAGAGCAATACATGGCATGGCAAGGCAACCAACAGTAAGAAGACATGGCATAGAAGCTATACATATCAAGAACAACATCATAGCATACGGATCAATCATAAACAACCTTGGCAAAATTGAATAACATAAACAATCTGCCAGAAACATTTATAGCAAAAGTAGAGCTCGATTGACTCAAGCTATGGCACTCATAATTGCAAACAAGGGCATGGATGGATAGAGCAAGTCATGTATAACAAAACATCCTTACTGAAGTATCTCAAAATATGCATGGATCTCTCAGAGCATCAAGTTAACATGGCATAAAAATATCAGCCAAAACAGGGTGAAAACAAAGAACATCAAGAAGCCTAGTTTGCATGCTTGTGCTAGTCACCAGAGATCACAAAAATACATGGCAAGCACCACTGTAAAGAAGACATGGCATATTACAAAACACATGTAGGACTCCAAGTTCATAGGATGCACACATCAATCATGGCAAAATGACAAAAGTGCATGTTCGATAAGAATCGAAACTAACATCACATAGCACTATTGCAACAGCATTTCGGCATCAAGATGAGCTCAAATGAAAATGATGCAATGAGATGAAATGATCTACTTTTGATACGAACAATTTGACATATTACACGCGCAAAACGGAGCAACGATGACAGAGTTATGATGCAACGAATGCAACAAAAATATAGCAGATAAATGACTGGGGGGAAACGGGGAGGGGAGAAGTCAACCCTTTGATTACGAGGTTATTCTGAGTGGGCGCCTGGAGTTGAGGCAGGAGAGGAGGCAGAGTCGCCGAGCGGAGGGGAGGTCGGCGCGCTATCCGGCGAGGGCGAGGCGGCGGGGCGCGGTTTCAAGGCGAGAGCAGGCGGCATGACGGACGCGGCGGACGGCAAGTGAGAAGGGGGGGTCCGCGCCGCGAATGGCCGCGAGGCGGGCGAAGAGCAGGAGAAGCGGGCGCGGCTGGCGCGGGCGCCCGCGAATGGGCGGCGGAGATGGCCTGCTGGGGCCGGCCTGAAAGCGGGCAAGCAATGAGGAGAGAGAGAGGGTGGCGGTGAGGTGGCGTGATTGCAAGTGGCGGCGGGCGGAGCTGACGTGGCGCTGCTGATTGGCCGGGCGACGTAGGCGGCGGCGGACACGTCTGGCAAGGGGCGGACACGTCTTGCCATGCGGGGGAGAGGTTGGTTAGGTTAGATCACAAATCCCGGAGGAAGACATATATAGGTAGAGGGAGCTAGAGAGTCCAAATGAGGTGCGGAGCGCCATGCGATCGTGATCGAACGACCGAGAGCATGGAGGGAGTTTGCTGGTTTTGGGCCACTTTGAAGGGTGTTGGGCTGCAAGAGAAAGAGGGTTTACGTTACCCGCTAACTGCTGATTACCAAACGACTTCCAAATGATCCGAACTTGACAAAGCGGTTCACTGTGCTATACCAAGGCCGCTTGACAAACTTCGTCCATTCCGAGACCGCTAACACCCGCATAACGTAAAATAGGTGGGCGCCGGAGACATAGGAGTGCGGATTGCAAAACGGACAACGGGAAAATGCTTGGATGCATGAGACTAACACGATGCACAATGAAATGCACATGATGACATGATGAAATGCAGATGATGACATGGCAAAGTGCAACACGCAAGCAAATGACATGGCAACAACGACGTAATAATCAAGGACACCTGCGATCGAATCCGGGCGTTACATTAATCCTTCCTTCGAGTTTGTTCTTGATGAATAAATTCTAGTCCCAAGTGTTTTCATCTTTTCCGGAGTTCAAATTTCTCGCCATTTTGTCGGAATCTCCATCTAATTCATCGCAGGCTCATCTTATTCTTTCTTCCTTCATTCTATCTCATCACCTTTTTGTTACCGGAGTTCTTCACGTGGATCGTCATGATTTAATTCATCCTCCAAAGAGTTCATCAAGATTCTGTTGGTGGAGTTCAAGTATCTTTCCTTCTCGTGATCTCGCCAAGTGCAATTAATTCTCCATATTCTTTGAAGTGGAGTTTTGCATTTCTTCGCTCCTCTGCTATCCAATCATTTCGCTTTGTACGTTATCATCTTATGATCTTGAGATGTTACCTATAAGCCCACAAAGTTTATTTCGCTTGTTGATTTTCTCAACAACTCCGCTCAGTCCTTCCTTCGTTATTTTCATTCAATTTTTCAATTCTTCCGAGGCATTGTGTTGTTCTTCCTCCAACTATCGCTCCATTTTGTCAAACTCAATTCCATTCCTCCATGTTTTAACCGGAGTGCTGCCTAAATTTCCATCTTATTCGCTTTTATCTCGCTCAACCAAGTGGTTTCATAGCCTTTCTGATTCCTTGAGCTGATTTCCATTCTCGCTGCCTTCTCTTCTTTCTAGTGCTCTCGATTCTTGGTTCTTCTTCTTGAGTTCTTTTCACCTCATCCCTTTTCCTCCGTCTCGTCCTAAGATCTCGGACGAGATCCCTTGTTGGAGGAGGTTGTAACGCCTTTGACTGGCGCGCTGTGTCCGCCGGGCTATTCGTTGTTTCCATGTCATTTGCTTTGCGGTGGCATTTTTTCCATGTCATCATGTGCATTTTATTTGCATACGTGTTCGCCTCATGCATCCGAGCATTTTCCGTTGTCCGCTTTTGCAATCCGCACTCCTATGTCTCCCAATACTCTTTTGCCTCTTTTCATCTGCGGTGTTAAATGGTCTCGAATGGACCGAGGTTTGCTGCGGCCTTGGTATAGCAATCGTAGACCGCTTGTCAAGTTTCGCGCTATTTGGAGGTCGCTTGATACCCAACGGTTAACCGGTAACCGCAAAGCCTCCTTCTTTGCAGCCCAACACCCTTCCAAAGTGGCCCAAAGCCCAGCAACTCCCTCCATGTTTCGGTCGCTCGATCACGATCGTGGGCGAAACCGCGCTCTTTTGGACTCTCCTATTCTCACCTATAAATATGTGCCCTCCTCAATTCTCGCAGACCAAACCCTAACTAGTCCTCTTCGGCCACGGACAAAACCTCGCCGACGGACATGTCCGCTCATTCGCAGCTAATCCGCGCCGCCATCACGCCACCTCAGCTACCAGATTTCACCGGGCCTGTGGAGCTCAGATCGACTCCGCTTCGGCAGCTGGCCCGAGGGAGCCCGTGAACTCACGCTGACCGCACTCATTTTGCCGGATTTTCGCCGCTTTCAGGCTTTATCGCTGCATCAACTCGCGATCGAGCTCGCCACGACTCGGCCCAACCACGTCACACTTCCTCGCTGGCGCTGCCATCACGCCACTGCCAAGGCTTCCCCGCACCAGATCCGCTCTGGCCATCCGGCCGGGTTCGGGCTCACCACGGGCCTCACCCGGCCCGCCTCCAAGGCTACCCGCCTGCCTCGCCTCTGCTTCAAGGCCTCCCGGATCCGCAGGATCCGCCAGATCCGTCCGATCCGCCATCTCTCCGCCTCCTTGTCTCCCCGTTGCCTCCGGGCGACTTCTCCGCGAGCTCGCGCTCGCCACTCGATATCCGTGTAAAATCAAGGTTGACCTAACCCTGCTAAGTCCCAGATTTTGTAATTTTCATGCCATGTTCGCTGCCGTATCTCTCGCATCCGTAGCTCCATTTTTATGCTGTAATATGTCAAATTGTTCGCCGATGAGTACTTCAGTTCATTCCATTGCATCATATTCATTTGAGTTCATCTTGATGCCTGAATCTTCGCTATGTAACGTGCTATGTGATGTTAATCTTCAAACCGTTATAACTTGATGATTTGTCATTTTGCCATGATTGATGTGTGTATCTATGAGGTTGATGTTCACATGTGTTTTGATCTATGTCATTCCATATTCAAGGGTGCCATCCATGTATTTTTGTGATTCCTGTAGTGAGTGCTTCAAGCTTGTTAAGGGTACTTGTCATTGTTGCTTTTGCATGTCTCGAATCTGCTATATCATGATGCTATGTTAACCTGCTTTCTACAAGTCATTCTATGCATAATCTGAGATGTTCACTAAGGATGTTTTTAAACATGTCATACTCTATCCATCCATGCCCATGGTTGCAATTATTGTCTGCAGAACTTGTTGTTATCTTGCTCTCGTTGCTAAATAATGTTGCTGTCGTCACTGTTAACATTAAGTTCAATGTTGCCATGTTTGTTGTCAGCTATCCATGCACTCTATGAACTTGCTCCATTCTTAGCTTCATAAACTTGTCTTCTTACTGTGAGTTGCCTTGTCATGCCATGTATTGCTCTGTGGTGAGTGGTTCAAGCTCACCAACATGCCTACTTATTGTTGTTCTTCATGTATGAATCTATATATAACTTGCCATGTTAACATGGGTGCTATCATATCTTCCGATCCTTTTGGCTCATGGTCAGAAGGACATTTGTTCTATGCATTTAGTAGTATCATTCCACGCCTGTTTGCCATGATAAGTTCCTCAGCATGTCGCTTGATAGCTCTAAACATTACAACTCGATGTTATTTCCTCGAAAGTCCTAATCGTTAGTATTTGCAATCTTGCCATGTCATTTTGAGCCCGTTCTAGTTGTTTCGGAGATAGCCTGTTCATGTTTTGTCATGCTTTACCTGTACATCATGCCCATGCCTTTTGTTATTA